>PVJO010018063.1:0-37693 GCA_004026905.1 Hystrix cristata | reverse complement strand
CTCTGCATAATCTGTTACATTTCTGTAATATGCTAATTTGCCCAGTCACAGCATACGGGATTCCCATTGGCTCACTGATGGTTTCCAGACCACTGTTTTATGGACTCAGTTTCATTGTTCATTTTACCATACACTTACGTACCTTTGTGAAACACTCCAGAATCCCAGGATGTTCAACAATGTTAATGATGCCAGCAAGAAGAAGAAGCTTTCTAAATTGCCTTGGTTTAATGTGTTTGGAAACCAATTGCCTGTTTGGAACAAATGTAATTATTATTCAACTGCAGAGTTGTAAGTTTCTGTGAATATTTTATCATTTCCCAATTCCTAGAGCTTTCTTTGCTTCAGTAATATCTTCAAAGCAGAAAAACTCATCTAAAACTTCATTGTCAAAATTCATTTAATTCTCTAATTACCAGAAAAATGATAAGCAAAGTACCCCAAATATTTTGAGGTTAAAAAACTAGCTGGGGTGTGGTTATCCTGATTATGTTTGTCTGATTTATTCTTATACATCTAGTACCCAGAATAGTGCCTGGAACATGGTGCACTATAGTTTAGTAAATATGTACTGAATGGATTAAAAATATTTTCCATCATCGGATAGTCTGTTGCACATGCTAATTGTAATGTGATTTAGATAATACATGTAGATAATAGTTATTTTGAAAACTTAGATAAATTCACGATTGTCTTATGATAATGCCACTGCTCCTTTTGGTAAATTGCTTCAGTCTCTGATGGATATAGATATTTTCTTTTAACCTGGTGAATAATGTCTTCTGTTTAATATCCCCTAATAAAGGATCCCCATTTCCTAATGATACCAAACTGAGAATATATGAAATTACTTAGCATTGAAGGCAGTTTAATTCACTCCTAAGTTTTAACTTTTTCCTTGGATCTTTGCTGTAATTTTCTCTCTTTTCATACCTATATATATCTATACACATACTCTTGTTGTATATCTATCTATACACATACTCAGATTTTTCAATGGATTTTGAGGTATTATGATCCAGTTATAATACAAATTGTAATGCATTGTATATTATATATGCAACACTTAGTTTTAGACGATACTACAAAAACAGTGGTGGTATCTAGTATTGTCAGATGTAATACAGATATCTACTATTCTAGAATGCTTAAAAGGGTTCTGAGTGAGTAGAATAGTTCCAAAAAATGTTATGCATATGAGAACAGGAACTAATTCTCTTTGAGCATTCAAATGCCAAAGTTTTGGCATTTTATTGCCTTTTTAAAGGAACAGCTCCTACAGTGGGGTTGTAAAGATGAGTTTGGAACCGGAGTGATCAGTCTGTGTGCCAATAGAATTGATCTTTGGTGCCGTCCTAGGCAAATGGGTTGTGGGTTGCTTTGTGAACTAGAAAATGTTCCTTGGCCTCTCCTTTGACAGTGCATACTTTTAAGTGGGATTTGAATTAAATGCTTTGTTCAAGGTTGATAGCCAGTAAGCGCATGAGTAAGACAGCTATGATTAATTGTGCCACTTCCCATGGAAAGTGGTTCTTCTGTCATTTAACTTCTTCATGACCCACTAGGATCAACTATGAGAATTATATGATGTCCATTGTAGTTTTGGACCCATAAGTAAAAGTGGGTACTGAGCTTAGAGCTATTTTGGAAGTTCTACCTCACTTTTGTTAATTTGCATACATTACACAGGAAACTTTTTTGTTTTATTGCTGTGTTGATATGATGCCTTCATGTGGGGTTTAGATGAGTAGATTCACTGAAGATTGTCTGTCTGAATACTGGATATTGTGGAGTCTGTGTGTGTGTGTGTGTGTGTGTGTGTGTGTGTGTGTGTGTGTGTAGAAACTATTTGGCTGTAGTTGTACTTGAACGTAGGGAATTGGGATGGAGGTCAAAATAAGGTTAGATAACATCCCACTTATTTTCAAAAAGAATTAAATCATCCTGCTAAGCCTATTTAAATAGTCCTATTTTCTTTTTTTCTTGAATTAATATCCCAATCGTATTTCTGTCCTTTTCATTTCACATCAGCACTTTGCGTGTCGTGTGATTATACCATTTTATTACCGTGTTTCTCTGGCTAGAGTAAGAGGGGCTTGCACAAAGTACGTGAAGCTTCAGAATTAACATGACATTAATTTTTCTTGGAGCATGAATTTTGGTCCATAAGAAGTAATTGAAAAGACTATCTTTATATTATAACAAAGTCAGATGAGGGAGAGGAATATAAATTTTGTAAGATCTTTAAAGGTAAAACATAATATTTCTAAGAGATTGTGCAATTACAGCAAATACCATTCGTTGAGGAGACAGCACCAAATCCCTTGGGCCTCCCATATTCTCATGTCTGTCCTTGGGGACACTGCGGTAGCAGAAACGAGAAGCACCATGACTTGGTTTGTGGGAATGTGAGGTGACAGGACAGGAGGATGTTGTGCTGAAGAGGTTAGAGAAAGGTAGTGGAAATTCGAAGATATACAAAGAACATATTGTGAGTGGGGTAACTTTAAAAAAAGATTGCCGTTTCACCTATTTAAATGCTTGAGAACGCCCCATATTCCTTCTTAAATATCATTTTGAATGTTCAACTCTCTTCATAATGCTGATCTCATTTTAATGCGATATTTTCTGGTTTATTTAACTGTAAGTTAACACTTTCTATACAGCTAATTTACAGAGTAAACACCGGGGTAAAGAGAATCATCACCTGAGTTGACAGAATGGGACAAACACCATCATCACGTTGGACAGAGAGATTTTTAATGAAACCTAGAAACAACTTTATCCATATAGAGATTATCTGTCTCTGTAAAGAGGCAAATTTGATCTAGGAAAATATAGGAAGAACATGGGCTTTGAGGCAGACAGACTTTTGAAATCAAATATTGCTTCCGTTATTGAACAGTTTTATTATTGGGCAAATAATTAGACCATTTAAGCCTCGGTTTTGCCTCTGCACAATGACAGTGGTACCCCTCTCACTAAACTGTAAGAAGAAGTAAAAGAAATAATGACTGCCAAGAGTTGCACACAGAGGAGGCACTCCAGAAACATTAAATTACCACCTTCTCCTGCCCTTCTTAGAGGTAGCTCACTGAAGTCAGGTACCCTAAGCGTGATCTTGGGCTTGTTTCCTGTCAGATATTTCTTCATGTTCTGTGTGCCATTTTTTTTTTTATCATTATCCCAGGACTGGTTGTAAAATGTTCCATTTAACATTGTCAGTTGACTCAGCTCTTAGGTACTATAACTTTATTTTAGTAGCTTATAAACTTTTATTGTCGTAATTCACATTTGTGCCATTTTTCATCTGACATTTCTAGTAACTGAAATCAGGAGCATCCTTGCAAAGGGAGACAAAGCGAAGGCTTTGGTCTAGAATGGGACTGACTGAACTTCTCCAGAACTCAGCTTATGTGGGCAAGAAGGTTAACAACAGGAGAGAAAATATGCCACATACAGGATCTGTTGACTCCTTCATTACATGCCATTTATTAATGGTTGCAGTGAATCCTGTTTCTGCCTTAATAGTGTAACCAACTAGTTAGTAATGAGTATTAGACCATTGCAGTAGTAACTCACCCACAAAATATTTGACCTGTTCCTAATTCCTCCAAAGACTTGTTGCTCAACTTGATTTATTTATTTGGAAAGGTTTTTTGGTGGAAATTTTCTTGTACCAGGAAGTGCACATTCCAAGTTACTTAAGAGAAAGAACTCCAGATTAGTAAAGGACATGCTGACTGTAGTTTCTCGAAGTATTAGACTTTATAGACACTAAATGAAATGTTTCTATTTCTCTTAAGTTACCATGGTTATTGTAGAGACAGATGACCGTAGAATCCTACAGATTAGTTGTTTTGTTTTATAGATTAAAGAGTGCAGGCACTAAGACTAAAGCGAGGTACCCTTCAGCAGAACCCTCATCTTTGTACCCTTACGGCGAGTGTCTCACCATGGCGCCTCACTGGTGCCTAGAAAACAATCATTATTTCTTACTTCAACAGCTTCTCAATAGTTTAAAAGGAGTGGATGGTAGTCTTTGAAATATCTTATCTCAAATTGTTTCTAAAACACCCAAGACCACCTTTCCACCCAAACCCCGGGGATCTCATTCCCCTACCGTAGGCTTCTTGGAATAATTTATACAAAATTTAAAGCTTTTGAAACTGGAGAGAGAAACATGTGTGGCGATACACATGTGTGGTGCTGCTGTAAACAGCATGAATGGGCACATATGAAATAGAAATATATTTTATTTCTTTTTAAAATTCTTGCATTGTAAGGTCCAAAATGTTATGTTCTGCCTTGGTATCTTTGAGCCTCACTGGGTCCCACAGGTGTAAATGCGTGCTTCCCAGTTCTTGTCAGATGCTCCCTGCCCCAGGGGAAAGGTCCCCACATGAGTAGCTCCCCATTATCCAGACCAGCTGCATGCTACCCAGCTCTCAACCTAGCAGATTTCACTTCCCTGCTAGCTCTCAGGATTAGTTGAACGAAGCCATCACATCCTTCTGTAGGAACCAGGGGTCACAACATCCCTGCATCACTACAAAGCCCGAATCCTACAATCCCCGCTTGTTTTCTTTATTCTGAGTGCTATTTTCTTTATTCCAAGCGGCAAGCTGTTTCTTCCTCTCTGTGTGTACATGACTGATTAGCTGCTGTCATTCTCATATGTCTAGTGTCAAGAGTGTATTTTCTGCCATCTTACACTATTCCAGGAAGGGATGCGGAGTTCTTTCCTCATCAGTGGGACAAATAGGAGGTGATCAGAACACCCGCCCCACTCCAGAAATCAAGGTTATGTCTAGGCACAATATTGGTAGCTATTGCTGTAATGTATAATTATGGCGGGGGGTTCTCTTTCTCTCTCTCTCTCTCTCTCTCTCTCTCTCTCTCTCTCTCTCTCTCTCTCTCACTGTCCCCTCCCCCTCCCTCCCTCCCTTCCTCCCTTCCTCCCTTCTTTCCTTCCTTCCTTCCTTCCTTCCTTCCTTCCTTCCTTCCTTCCTTCCTTCGAGAGAAAATAAGAAGGAGCCCTCCCAGGTATTCCTTCTGCTTCTAAACTCTGTCAGGGAGAGCAAATCCGTGACACTGCAGGACAAGAAGTAATGGGAAAAGAAGGCAGGTAAGGTACACTGCATCCAAGAAGGAAACACTAAAAATACGTATGAGTTCCAGGCAGACCAGATAGCCACATGGTGCAGTATATAATCATTCTATCTGATCCAAGTGTTAGGAATCCTGAAGATAGTGTAAAGTTATTCCCTCCGTCCGCCAGTGTGCTTATTGCAGTAACTTGGGTTTTAATGGGGCACTTTAACTGCAGGCTTCAGCAAAAATAGCCACATATGCTCGTTCGATAAACAATGATTCTCATAAATTCTTTGAGATGAATGATAGAAAAGCTCAATATGGAAAAGATGTGATTATAATACATGTTATTACTGTTGCTTATAAGAAATACTTCAAACAGACAAAGCTAAAAATAATGTCATGATAATAAAGAAGAGGAACTCATAAGAAGAAGAAATAAAATACTGGGAAATTCAAACAAAACTGAATTCAAAGGAATAACCATTGAAAGAGACATTGAGAAACTTTTTCTATTGATAGATAGCACAATCCTGGTTGTAGATATGCCAGTGGTTATACCTTAACTAATGAAAATAAGATCTTTTGGAAATACAGGACAGAAGACTTATATAAATAATACTTGTGAATGATTATATTACACTGTCGGTTTCAATAGAATAGGCAAAATAGTTAATAACTTGGAGAATTATAATATTGTGATTGAAAGAGTTTATTAAAGATCACAACATTGTTTAGTACAAAGAAAATGCCCTTTTACTGACCTTGAAATAAACCCAACCTGCTAGAAATTAGACATACTGTTACTAATTAATTGATTGAATAAATAAAACCCACAATATCTAAGTATTTAGAAAATCAGAAAATTGCATTTACAAATTCAGAAAGACAGATGTATATGTGTATCAGAGGCATATTTAAAGGCACGTAGTTTTTTACTTTAGAGTAAGAATTAAAAAAATGAACTAAACATTCAAGATTAAAAATTGGAAAATGAATGAAATGATTTAAGGAAAGAGAGAAGGGAAATAAAGACCAAAACAGAAAATCTGGTTCTTTAGCAGTTCTAAGAGCTGGTAATTCCTTGGAAGAAAACATTACAAAATAAAACTGGCTAAACTGATCAGGTTATATAACTGTCTTTAATTACAAGTATACAATATCGGTGCCAAATATCTTACGGAATGGGATGATTATTTGGGAAAGCATTAATTGGAAAAATCAAACCAAGCAGAAATGAAATTATTTATAACCAGTAATAATTAGGAAAAGTTATAGAATGATCTTCAAGAGACATTATTATCTCTACCATAATTTTACTGAAATGGAAAAATAATTCTAAAATTCATATGGAACTACAAAGGACCTAAATAGCCAAAGCAAATTTGAGCAAAAACAACACAGGTAGAGGCAGGACGCTAACTGACTTCAAAATGTAATACAAAGCTGTAGTAATCAAAGCAGCCTGGCACTGGCTTAAAAGCAGACACACAAAGCAGTGAAACAGCATAAAGGGCCCAGAAATAAAAACACGTGCTTAAATATCAATTGATTTTTAAGCAAGGTATCAGGAACATACATCACAAAAAGGGCAGTCTCTTCCAAAAGGACAGTGTTGGGAAAACTGAATGACCATATGCAGAAGAATGAAAGTAGACTCTTCACATCATGCATAAAAATCAACTCAAGATGGATTAGGACCTGAAACTATAAAACTACTAGAAGAAAACATAGGGGGAAAGCTCTATGATACTGGTGTGGGCAACAATTTATGGGATTTCAACCCCAAAGTGCAGGCAACAAAAGCAAAAATAGATGAGATCTCATCAAACAAAAAAGCCTCTGGACAGCAAAAGAAAGAAAGAAAGAAAAAAAAGAAAAAAACAAGCAAAAATTAATTAGCAGCATGAAGAACTGACCTACAGATCTACAGATTTGGAGAAAATATTTGTAAATCATACATTGGCTTAGGAACTTATATAAAAAATATATAAGGGACTTAAAATAACAGCAACCCCCCTCAGAATGAGTAATTCAGTTTTAAAAATGACCAAAAGGACTGGAGATGTTGCTCAGTGGTAAAGTGCTTGCCTAGCATCTGTGAGGTCCTGGGTTTGATCCCACCACAGAAAAAGAAAAAAACAAAAAATCTCCAACAAAGGACCTTAATAGATTTCCCAAAATAATATACAGTGACCCACAGATGCATGAAAAATTCTGAATATCATTAACTATCAGAAAAAAAAATTTAACCGAAATGAGATATCACTTTATACCTGTTGGATCTGGAATGTTCTCCAAAGGCTCATGTGATAAAGTGTTGGTCACCAGCCTGCAGTGCAATCGGGACGTAGTAAGACCTTTGTGAGGTAACTCTGGGGTCAGTGGGAGGAAGTTGGGTTATTGGGGGGTGGCCTTGAAGGGGATATTGGAACGCTAATCCTTCCTCCCTTCTATGTTGCCAACTGGTTGTGAGGTGAACAGGTCTCCTTTACTCTGTACTTCCACCATGATGTTCTGTCCTGTCAAAGTCCTAAAACAGTGACACTAACTGACCATGGATGGAAACATCTGAAACCATGAGTCAAAATAACTCTTTCCTCTTTAGAACTGGATTATCTCAAGTATTTTGTCACAAAGCCAGAAAGCTGACTAACACAGCTGTTATCAAAAAGATAAAAGATAACAAATGTTGGCAAGTTTATAAAGAAAGTATTCACTGTTGATGGGAAGTAGATGAGTACAGCCATTATGGAAAATAGCATGGGGGTTCCTCAAAACACTAAAAACAGAATTACAGTAAAATCTGTCAATCTCAGTACTGGGTATATACGCAAATTAATTGAAATCAGGATGTTGAAGAGATGGCTGCAATTTCATGTTTACTGATGCATTATTCATAATGGCCAAGACATAAAAACAACCAAATTGCCCACGAAGAGATGAACAGCTAAGAAGTGTGGCATATACTCACAACTCAATACTATTCAGTCTTGAACCAAGATGCATCATGTACAGGTACAAAATAAATGTGATGAATGTAACCATTATATGTAAAATGTACCACTACATGTTCTTGGTTTAAAAAAAAAAAGTCACTAAAAAAATACTATTCAGTCTTTAACAAGGAAGATTCTGTTATGTGGAACAACATGGATAAATCCAGAAGATATGATTATACTAAATAATAAAAGCCAAATTCTGTATGATCTCAATTACATATGAGTCTTAAAAAGTCAAACTCATAGAGGCAGAAAATAGAGGGGTGGTTGCTAGAGGCTTAGTGGAAGATGGGTGGATAGAGAAAGATGAGATGATGGTCAAAGAGTAGAGTTATAGTTAAATAGGAAGAATAAGTTCCAAAGAGTTACTGAATAGTTTGGCACCATAGTTAATAATAAATTAATTGTATATTTCCAAGTTGCTAAAGGGTGAGCTTAAAATGTTCTTACCACAAAGAAATGATAAGTATGTGAGGAACTAGATATATTAGCTTGATTTGATCATGTCTGCATGTATTAAAATATCATTGAGCCTGATAAATATGTACAATTATTATTTGTCTTTTAAAAATAAAGAGACATTAGGTCTTGAATGCATAGTTTAATTTCCATGAAAGAAATAGATCTTTCCTCTGGACTCTTCCAGAACATGGCAAAAGGACCATCATTGCTATGAAGGATTTTTTATTTCATGTGTTTAAAGATTTCATATTGGAAAACCTATTATTTAACTATAAAATAATGCTAGGTCCAGTAAGAAACATCACATGGGACTATCAAGTGCTGCTTACAAAGCATCCAATAAGATTTAACCAGGTTTGTCTTAATCTTAGAAAACAAGAAAAAAACCGTCTTATGATAAAGCATGTCATTGAAGATTACTTTTACAAAACTACAAATATAAGAAAAATAGGAGAGACCCATATTAAGATCATGAGGAAGTTAGAGGGTGACAGTGTCCTGGTATTAATACTGCCCTGGGAGTTTGGTATCGTGCTAAATATACAAAACATAAGAACAAATACTGGAAATAAGGACAAAAATTGTGTTTATTTGAAGATGAGATAATTTTGCTGAAAACTTAAGATATCAACTGATACACCCTTAACAATTTGCTAAGAAAATTTAAGAAAATTAATGCAGATAAAGACATGAACATTAATCATCTTACTACTATGTAATAGTGATAACCTCAGTAAGCTGTAATGGATGAGGAAGATAACTCAGTTCATAGTAACAAAAGAAAAAAAAAAAGCACACAATTCCTATAATACCTCCAATGAGAAATGTTCAAGATACATATGCAAAAAGGTCAACCTTGCTGAGTTGCATTAAAAATACTAAATATATTGAAAAGCTATGTGGGCTGAAGAGATAGTTCAGTGGTAGAGTTCTTGCCTACTGTGCCTTCAAACAAAACAAAACAAAATAAAGTTAGGTTCTTTGACGAAATGCAAAATAATGTGAAAATTTTAGTTTTCTAAAATTAATTTAGAAGTTTTACTCATCTCCTTAAAACAAAGAAAAGATTGGATCAAATTGATAAAATAATTTAAAAATTCCTCTGAAAGTGTAAACCACAGATAATATGGCATCAATAAATAAAAAAAAAACCTATGAGAGTAATATGATCAGTAATGCCTGAATGTGTAAAATAAAACTGTGATAAATAAAAGTAGAGTGTTAATAAGCTAAAATTAAGAAACAGGTAAAAGGAACAGGACAGAAAGTCCTGAAATATTTTAAGATACACACACACACACACACACACACACACATATATATTAAAATATCCTTAAAGTATAAGGCCTATATATAAATCAATAAAAATATGAATAGGTCAAAAGAAAAATGAGCCAAAGGACATGGCTAAATATTTCATGAAAAGAAAATGATAAAGTTCTATAAATTTTTTTTTTTTTTTTGTGGTGCCGGGGATCGAACTCAGGCCCTTGTGCTTGCAAGGCAAGCACTCTAATCACTGAGCTAAATCTCCAGCCCCAGCTCTATAAATTTTAAGGGTTTCAGTTTTATATTCTAAAAAATACAAATTAAAGCAACAGTGGAATATATGTTCTGCCAGTCAGATTGACAAAGATCAATATATTATGTTCACCTGAACCTAATGCCTAGGGACAAATACTATATGATGCTGCTGACATAATTGATACTGCCTTTTAGAAAATGAATTTGCTTCACTTCGTTAGTATGAAATATTTATCCTCATTGAACAAATAAGCCCATTTCTAGGATTTTCTTCTAGGAGGAAATAACTAATGTAGTTAAAAACAATACAAAAAATTCCCCTTAGTAATATTTATAACACTGAAAAATTTGAAGCAGGCTGAACATTCCACAAGAAAAGTACATGTAGATATTTATACCCTTCAGTGACATATACCACCCGGTTGTTAAAAGTGAGCTTTTCTTTTTCTAATTCCGAATAACATGGATACACAATATCCATGAGTCCGTGTGTGTAAGCACAATATTATATAAGGAGAGACTAAAAAGTGAGGACTTGATACAAGTTTGTTGATGGAGCATTCAGCAGAGTTTATTTAAATCCTGTTTAAAATCTGTCTATGCAAATGTAAATTTAATACCTACACACATGCATGTGCGTGCAAATAGGAAATGGAGGTAATTTGCTCATAATTATTTGGATATCATTTTTTTTCAAAGTCTTCCCCCCTTTATCATTTGGATTTATTCATGCATTACCTTTATAGAAAAAAATCCATATATTTTAAAGCCACTTCATTAAATATCATGGAAAAATTTTACTTCTAAAAATAATTTTACACAGGGTTGGTTTCCCACCACCACCACCACCACCACCACCACCACCAACTAATTCTTTTGGGCAGTTGAAGTACTGAAAAATCGGTCTGTTATTAGCAGCATTGATACTGTAACTTGGAAGTTGTGTCTTCATTATAAAACTGTCTGAAAATATCACTACAGAAGTCCTGATATCTCAAATGAATGCTTGGATTCACTAGCTTCAATTCATACCACTCTACAAAAATCACAGATTTATCAAATACCTTAACTATGCATGACATTACTTTAAGTGTTACATCCTCTTCCTTTGGATTCAAAACAGATTTCTACTATCTCTTTTCAGAGGACAATGTGGTGACATTTCCACTTTTTACTAGCTATATTTTCATTCTGAATATAATAGATCTTTGAAAAACAATCTTAAAATATGTCTTTTGGAGTCTCATCAAATGATAATTGGACACAGTGAGTAATGTTTTCAGATTTCATTGGCTTTTTAAAAGAAAGTTATTTTCTAATGTTGGTGATCTAGCTAATGTACAAAATTGTTGAGATGAAACTGAAATGGGTTAATACCATGATTTAGTTTAGGTGCATTTTTCATTTTGTGCTTTTTTTGCTTGGGAGTAAAAAAGTGTCCAATTAAAAAGATATATCAGCCGTTCTCTAGGGTGGATCTATGTCTGCACCATGGGAAATAAACCCAGGGCAAGGAGAAGAGCTTTAGAATCAGGAATCACCATCGTTATATGATTGTGGCAACTTTAAGCTCATTTTCCTCTTCTATATGTTGGGCTTGCAATTATCTACCCCCAAAGAATTGTGAAGATTTAATGAAATAATATCTTTGTGAAATGCATATAGCAAGGTCTGCATATAACTGACACTTAATAAATGTTAATTTCGTTCCTTCCTCCTTTCAGTAACCTGATTTAAATGCTTCATTTGAGATTCATAGCTCTCCTACCTGAGTTAATTTTTAAAACACATTAATTTTCATGATACCTGAAGGAAATAATCCCTAACAACTGTATTCTAACTTTGACTTTTCAACAATTTTTTCATTTTTATCTAATAAGAACTCAAATTATTATTACCTTTAATTCACAGACAAGGAAACAGAGGCACAGATTGGCTGGGCTGTTTGTCTAAAGTTGATAAAGGAGGCAGAATAAATATTTGTTAAATGAATGGATGAACTGAGATCTGGTCCCAGATCCACACACTCTCAGTACTTTGCTCTGGATCATAATGCCTGCATTGCCACTATGATTTGCATTTCTAGTTCTTGGGAATGGTGGATAAAAATGAAATCAGTTTGCTGTTTCCAGGAAGGGACACTGTGTCTTTCAAAATTGTAGAGAAATCACCAGGCATTGTTCACCTCAACTGCAGGGAGAGCAGGCCTGGATGCTATTTGGCATAACAAGCTTTCTTTTAAGGGTGAGTTCATCCTTTTGAGGAGCATTGGGAGGGAAAAACCCATCAAGATAGTGTGTTCTCATGATGATTTCAATGAATTATCATGGAAATGAGTTTTAGAAGAGAGGTAATGCTTTGTGATAATAGCCCGATAATGCCATTAGCTATGAACTGTAATTGTAATAGCATTAGTCAAATGAATATATCTGATATTAATTTGAGTGTCAAATATTTCTAGAAGGTTCTTCTTGTTAATTAAACATCAGCCTTGGCATTATTAATTCAGTATCTAGCCAGTGCTTGCACATAGTAGGAACGTAGTATGTATTTGTGGACCAAGTTAATAAATCAGTCCTTAAGTGGTATTATTTAAAATAGTAAAATATTGAATGTAAATAATTTCATGGATATAACAGGAATTGATTTTTCCCAGTATCTTCTTGTGTGAAGAGTCTGTTCTTCACTTGCAAATCTAGTTAGCTAATAGTTTAGATTTATTGGTGAGAGAGATAACGTTTCACCCCAAATTACTTTAATTCAAGTGGAGAGTTTATCCCATTCATCCTGTGTTTATAGTCTTCGGTCTGCTTGAAAATTTATCACACATTTTGTTTGCGTGGAGCACCTGATGATCCCTGGCTATCATCATGGTTTAGGTAGTTTTGTGTTCACCAACATCAGCAGGGTTTCCAACACTGCCATCGATCTTAGCCCTTGACTTCTAAACCATCTTTTCTTGCTCTGAGTTACAAGTCCTTATCTCCCTGCTCTCCTGCTCTCACAGGTCCATCTGAATCCCCTCTGCTCGCTCAGGTGGCCTGCTGCATACTTCATTAAAAGAAAAAAAAGGAGAGGGAGGTTTCAGCCTCCAGTACCAGATCTGCACATCTGTTTGCATCTGCATCCATCTCGTCCTTTTTCTCCAGCTCCCTGGGGCTGGCTTTTGCCTGAGTCCCTCCTCCCGCCCTCAGGGCCTCACCACCATCACTCCTCTCTTCTTCCTTTTGCACTTTTCACTTCTCCATCTAGTCTGTCATCTCTCGGAAGTATAAAAGAATCATGAACTCACACCTGAGGCTCCCAAATAAAATACAAACTTCCCAGTTACATTTCAATTTCAGAACAACAGTGACTTTAGCGTGGCTTAAATATTGTAGGAATAATTATTTTTGCATGTCGGTATGTCCCCAGTATTACATGGGACATATTTAAGTGCTTAAAAACTCATTTATTATTTATCTGAAATTGGAATATAACTGGTCGTCCTGTAGTTTTATTTGTTAAATCCGGCAAATCTATCCACATCCCATTCCAGCCATTCCTGGTCTCTTAAATCTTCAGTCCCAAGTTTTTCAAAAGAATTCTTTACATGTGATGCTTTTATTTCCTTCCTTACTAAATATTCTTTAGACTCTTCCAATCTGATTTGTGCTTCCATCTTACCACTGAAATGCTTCTTGTTAAAGTTACCAGTGACCACGAGGTAGCTAAATATTATGAACACATTCTTCATCTCACTTGATTTCACAGTAGCATTCGACAGTTTGGCATTTCCTGCTTGAAACAATTTCTTATATTATGATGACATATACATACATATACACATATGTACATATATACATGCGTGTGTGTGTAAATATATATAACATACATGCTCAGCCCCCAGGTGCTGTCTTTCTTGGCAGGTTATTTCTCCCCCATCCGATATCTAATGTTGGATTTTTCAGGTGTAAGTCTTGCGTTCCTTTTTCTCATTTAGTCACACTACATAATTCTGCTCCGTTTTTAGGACTTCAAATGTTATTTTCTGTGCCCAAGATTCTCATATTCATGTAGCTAATGAATGATCTTTTCTGAGCCCCAGATATTTCTATTTAGATGTCTCACAGTTATGCCAAGCTTACTGTGTTAAGAAGTGAATGAGTGACAAATTTTAAAGTCTGTCCTGGTCTTTTTTATTTAGTAAATGGAATCTTTGTCCACTCAGTTGTTCGCAGCAGCTGGGACGCCTCCCTGAGTTCACCTCCTCCGTCCTGCATTCTGCTACCTCCCAACTATCGAAATCACCAATCAGCACTATTGATTCTACCTTGAAATGAACTTAGGATTCCTTTCACGTATCCCCTTTACCTTCTTGCATTCTAGTTCATCACTGCCTTTGATTTGCCTACAGTACTGCAATTGCTCCCTTTCTGCAATTCCTAAATCATCCTTTTTCTCTTACAAAATTTCTTTTTGTATCCACAGTGATCTTAAAATACCAATCGAACATGTCACTCATTCGTTGCCTTTATAATTTCTTCTTATATTCTTGTTTTATTCAAGTTAAAAGAATCTTATCAGCCAAAGGCCTCCTATGATTTTTGCCTCTGTCTAATCTTCCAACTTGACTTCATGACATTTTCATCTTTTCTGGACTTTTTTTAAGTCTTTTAGCCTTCTCTGAGTTCCTTTTATATACCTAGCAAGTCTCCACTTTTGGGCCTTCTTATAGCTACTCTCTACCAGAAATACTTTATGCCTAGGCTCATCTTGTTAAATACCATGCATCCTTCTAGTTCCTAGACTCTCCTAGTGTGAATACCTGTGTGTCCCTAACTCTACCTACTTTCATAAATTTGCCATGCAAAGGAAACTCCATTAATGATCTGGGTCCATGAGGCCATGAAAAATCTCAAGGCACTGACTTATCTTATCCCAATTTGGGCCTGGAATTAAAGTTGAGTAGGAAATCTGAACTTTGCATTTGTGGAATATATTCTTTTCTGAAGAATTACCAAAGCGTCATTTTTGTGATTCTCTTAGCCCTTTTGAAAGGCATCGAGATGTCACTCAAGTTACAGTAGCAGCACCACAAATCATTATTTTTGTGCAGCTACAATTTTTCATTGGTTTATATCTATTTCTACCAGTTCTCATAAAATTCCTGGAAGGTAGGTTATTAGTAATACCATTATAAACAAGGACTAACCGAGATTCAGAAAAATTAAATAACAATGCCATAGGTCACTTAGGGGTAAGCTGAATTTAAACTCAAGCTTCTCTGACTCAAACGCCTGTGCTTACTAGATTTTGTGAGCAACCATCATAGATAGTTACTTTCCATAGTCTAGCAGGTAGTTTGGGTTTGACTTGACACCATGAAAAATCTAAAACCTCTTTGCAGTTCTAGGGGTTTTCGTGGGTACAAAGGATGCAGGTAAAATGTATCTGGAATTAATAATGCCATTGTATGAGGAGGACGCTGGATCTAATTCTGACTAGGGATTGTGAGCTGAGTCTGCCTGTGTGAGCTGTCCAGTTAGCCTGAAGACCGTTGGCACTAAAGCAGTTGACAAATAAGTAAAGTATGTTCCTGGCCACAGGTGGATTGTAGGGTACCTGGCCACTTCCTTTCTTCCTCTCTGAGTCCAAAACGCTGTAAACTCTAAACCCGTAAGGAGTGGGCCCAAGACGTATATTGGAATTGCAAGAACCATGTCTAAGAAATGAGGCATGGGCCCAGGCACTCAAGTCAAAGTCTTTTCCTAATGCATAAATACTTTGTTCTTTCAAATTCCTATTTAAAGAACAGTTCAGTGATTCATGCTGACATGGTTGTCCCTGGCCTCAATACTCACAGATATTTAAATAAGAATTTTAAAAGATCTCATTTTTAATTTAAGATGTCTTGATTTGAATGAAACAGCTAAATTTTTTGTACCTTTCCTGAGTTCTGAGGAGGAGGGACTAATGAGAACAAGAAGATGTATAACTTGACCTCTTAATTTTGCCCAATTATCCTCTTCCTTATAGACATTTTGCTTTGGATCCTTTCCCTGTTGCCTGCATGTCCATAACTAAGACATCATTTTCACCAAATCCTATTTAGTTATTTTTGGCAAAAGGTAAGTTCATGAGTGTGAGAAAATTGATCTTGTTGCTAATGGGATATAGTTGAAATAAGCAGTTTGACTGACTTCTTCACTCCCTTATATTAGCATTGCTACTTTTAGATAAACTATTCCTGAAATGATTAGTGTAGGAGGATGGGTTTAGTCTTGTATCTTCTCCTTTAAAGCACTCAGAGTTAGAGATCCCAGAAGGATCAGTTTTCTCACTTGTACTGAAAATGTCACTCTAACAGTTATCTGTCTGCACCGTCAAGTTTTGAGAAATCTTTTGAATTTGCCGCATTCACACCATTCTCCATCATGGTGCTAAAAATGACTAATGCAGCTTGGAGACTGGGAGACTGTGATAGCTGATCTTCTTTTTCAACCATGCACGAACATTCACACACACTCACATGCACACATGCTCGGCTGACATGAATCCTTAAAGGCTGAAAATATTCTAAATGCTAAGTGGAACATTGAGGGGTGTGGGGCACCTAAATATACACTTGGAGTGCTGGTTTCATTATGGTCAGTTCCATACAAAAAATTGGTCTGGCTATTTGACTGAATAGATTTGTTTTTAGCTGAATGGACCATTATCATGTATGACTCAATTTCATGTTTAAAAATAATCTCTGACATTGGAATTTTGAAGTACTTCATTTAATTTTATCCTTTCATCATCTCTAGGAAAGTGAAGTGCATCGTCTCCCTCTTTAATTAATAGGAAACAGTCTTAGAGACATAATGGCCTATCCAAAATGATGCTTATGGTCAAAGGACCACTCTATTTAGGTCCCTAATTAGTCCCTATGAACCATTGTTAAATCACAGGAACCAAATCCTCTAAATGAACCTCATTTCCTTTCTTGAAGAATGATACTGTCATGGCTAAAGGGACTGTCACAAACATAGACAGATCCTACTCCCAGAAAAACATATGACAGAGCCTCCCCTGATGTCATTTAGGGAATGATAGAGAAGTGTGGGGGCTGAGTGAGTGTAATTAGGTGAATTGGGAACTGATTGCATCCAAAAGAGGAGGATTAATTGATTGTCATTAACTCGCAATGAGATCTGTAGGAATTTTCCATAAGGCTCTATTTTCAGTGCTGTCCAATTCAACAATTTTATCAATTACCTGGAAGAAGTCTAGGAACTTGCTTACTAAATTTGCAGGTGATACAAAAGCCAGCAAAGGAGGAAAGATTAGTAATTCACTGAATGACAGAATCAAGTTTCAAAAATGTCTGTTATTTGGGATGATGGGTTGACATTTGTTAAGGAGAAAGATAAAGTCCTGCATTTAATTAGGAAAAAAATTGTGATGACTGGAGCTGAACTGAGAGCAGCTGCAAATAATAATAAAAAGTTTCAGGTTTTAATTGACCATAAGCATAATGCAACTACTGAAAAGTCAACACAATCTCTGTTGGCATTTGGAGAGAGAGAAAGAAATAGGCTCCAAACTGATAAAAGTGATGTATCCATCCTATTTCCAGCAATCTTGAGTACTGAACTCAATTTTGGAAACCGTATTTTAAGAAAGATATTGACAAGTTGTTTATTTAGTGGATAGAGGAGCCTGAAATAGTGAAATATCAGGAATCATACAATGTGAAAAAATGGAGTGGCTTGTCTATAAAATAGAAGAGGATCACAACTATTACCTCTGTTGCACACTTAATATCGATATTAATTACTTCATTCTCAGAACAGCATGATGAATTGTTTGTGATCATTACCTGTGTGGAACCTGAGAACACGAAGCTAGACTATCTGGATTCAAATTGAGGTGGTCTGACTCCAGAATCTATTCTTTTAGCTACCGTACTACAGTTTTCTATTACTATTTATCAAATGTTTGTAGAATTTCTATGTGATAAAAATTAGATTTATTTTGTGGAATGTATTTATCAACAGACAGGCTGACTAAGGTTATGTATCAAAGTAGAGGATTTTCCAGACACTAGGAAGATGACACAGTATTTTTTCTGTTTTGGGTTACAAAGTTAGGCTAGATAAACTGTAAGACAACGCACGATTTTAAGATTATAGTTCCTTGGGATATGATTTGATATAACTCGGTATTATAATGATAGGGAAAAAGCCTTAAAAGAAGTCAATTAAATGAGGTAGCAACAATTTAATAGATGTTCTCTTGAGCACATATTCAGAAAGTCTTCTATCCCACGTCTCATATTGCTAAGATGTCCTCACCATGGGACCTATCTTGGTGACCTCTCTTTCATGGGTATCAAACTCTGCTAATGTTTTTCATGGGTATCAAACTCTGCTAATTTTTGTTACCCCATCTTTGTGCTATCTTTGGAATATTATTGACATGATCTCACATGTAGACCTCTATCCAAGGGGATTATATTGTAGAAATATCAAATGTCTTTTTTTTTTTTTAACAGAAGTCTTTTTAAAACTTTTATTCTTGGGGGACTTCTAATAGTTGCTTCTAATAGCTGTGTGTTGAAATTAATTTTGGAATTGGCTTCAGTACACAGAGAGGGTTAAATCTCTGTCAGACACCAGTTAAAATAATACATTTTTCCACCTTAATTATTATGCTTATAAAACAAGAATAAAAATATTCCTCCACAAAAAATTGTGATAAATGCAATAATGCATGTAACAGCTCATACTGTAATAGGCTATGCTATACTGTACTATACTATCCTCAATTAAAATTTTGGTTTTCAATGAGATGTCTTTGCAAAACATTTGTACATAATAAAGAGTTTGCTTGACCCTGTTCCTGGGAGGTAAACTCTCAATCTTTTGAATTTCTTGTGTGATTGGAGTATTTTTGTTATTTTTGGTGGGTCTCTGTGACTCACCCCCCCCATTAATTAATGTTAATGAGATGACTCAGAATGGAACTTGCTCAGCCAGGAAATCAACCAGGTGATTGGAGACAATGGCAGCTCAACTTCTGGAGAGGAGAGGGAAGCTGGAGATGGGGTTCATCTACATGGCCAGGGATGCAATCAGTTGTGCCTAGATAATAAAGCCTCAATAAAAACTCTGGACAATATCTAGGCATGGCAACACACGCCTGTAATCCCATCATTTAGGAGACTGAGGCAGGAAGATTACAAGTTATACTCCAGCCTCAGCAATTTAGTGAAACCCTGTCTCAAAATAAAATAAAAGGCGCTGGGGATGTAGCTCAGTGTGAAGGTCCCGAGTTGCATCTCCAGCACTAAAAACAAATAACAAACAAACATTGAAAACACTGGACACTGAAGCTCCATGTGTTTTCTCATTGACAGTATTCTTCCTACTGTCACACACTGATGTACAAGGATGGCACTTTTTCCCTAAAAAGGAAAGTAGCTTCAGTTTGGAGCCCTCCAAAATCCTCTCGCTATGCCTCATTCTAATGTATATTATTTGCTATAATACAGTAATAACCACAGGCATTAGGCTTTCTTGAACTCTGAATTAATCTAGCAAGTTATCAAACCCGAGGGAGTCTGTAGTGAAGGCCACATTTATACTCAGCTCTTGGATCAAGTGTTGACAGTTTGGGAGAGAACCTGTAATGTTTTTGGTCTAACTCTGGTTAAACTGTATAAGCATGCATACAAAAAAATTTATATATATATATATATATATATATATATATATATATATATATTAGTTAAACTGGTAGCAATAGATTTTTTATTATTTTTATTAGTGCATGTTTGCAGTATATGATGTTTCATTTCTTGTGTGGAGCTAGTACATGTACGTAACGCATCTCAATTACTTTTTCATCCCCTCCCTCCTATCTCTTGATTCCTTTCCCATATGAAAAAGATGTATCACCCTGTTTCCTATTATCTATCCTTCATTTTGCTCTTTATTTATAATTTGGGTTTCTCAAATAAGAGAAACCATGCAATATTTAATCTTTGTGCGTCTGATTTATTTCACTTTAAGATGTCTCAAGGTGCATCTATTTTCCTATATATGGAAAGTTTACCTTTTTATGTGGCAGAGTAGTACTCCATTGTGTATAAATATCATAATTCTTTATCTCCATTCATCTATTGATGGACATATAGAGCACTCCCAAGATTTAGCTCTTATGAATCATGCTGCTGTAAATATGGGTATGCATTTGCAGTTCTTATCATATTTGTCAAATGTGATTTGACTGTAGAAATTTTTTAAAGCAAATTTTCAGCAACATCTTCATGGAGTAATGTGAAGGAAGGAAACATACTGAGTATCTGAGATGTTTTAGATACAGATATAAGTGACACTTTTCCAGGTTGTTTTGCAAAATCTTAGTGCCGGTGCTTTGTCTTTCATTTATGTACAGAGAATCTGCTGTCTGGAGATCAGTGGCTGGGTGCAGTTCACACAGCTACGGCAGTATGGGTTTGAGTTATTTGAGAATTACAGTCTTATCTCACACAGCTCTGTGCAGCACAGGACTGGGCACATGGTATGTATTCAATACATACTTTGGCTTTGGTTTCTCAGATAAGAAAAGGGTGGGGCTTGACCTTGTCACCCACCAATCAAGACTAGTAGCTTTCTTCCCTAGAACTTTACTGTACTTATCATATTCATCACTCATAATTATTTTCTTTTGTTTCCTTGCACTTCTGGAAATTTTGGAAGGGTTTGGGAGTGTTTATTTTGTTTGTAAGAGTATCTCTTGTGTCCAGTATAGTGCATGAAACAGGATTCCTGATAAATATATATATATATGTATATTTTTTTATTTTTTTTTGGTGCTGGGGATTGAACTTGGTGTCTTATGCTTGCTAGACAAGTACTGTAACAGCTGAGCTAAATCCCCAGCCAATATATTTTTTTAGAGTAGAGATTTTGTATTAAAAGAAGTTTCTCATTCACAGATGTCATTTTCTTTATAGTTTGAAAGCAGATAATTTTTTTTGGTGGTACTGGGGTTGGAGCCCAGCATCTTGCTACTCTCCAGCCCCTTTTTATTTTGAAACAGGGTTTTGCTAAGTCACCTAGGCTGCCCTTGTACATCTGACCCTCATGCTTCAGCCCCTCAAGGTGTCTGGCAAATGAAATGTGTTTGTTATACAAGAACACCAACCAACACTTTCTGTACAGTATTTTAAGTGTATAACTGTAAGTATTCTTGAAAATAGAGAAGAATCAGTTTGTGATATTTTACATAAAGTAAGTGAATATAAATTAAAATGGAATTGAAGCTATGGTGATATTTTAGAATAAATAAATAAAATTCTGTGGATTTCAAATACATTCAAAGGCATTTCACTGTGGCTGCTAACCATTATTGTCATCCTGTGTGATTTTTTTTTCACCCACACATATAATTTAAGAGTAGTACTTTAGCATCTGCATCTAACGTTTTTAGATTTTTTTTCTCTCTGTCTAAAATCTCCACTGGGAACAATTTCCAAGATCATTTGTCATTCAACTTGTGAACTCTCTTTGGTGGTATGGACAAGATTTCTGGCAAATCCTGGAGAAAACAGATCATATGGTACCTCATACTCCTACTTGTGCCTGGGCACTAATATTTCTATGGATTCTCTGTGCTAGCTATGAAGAATTATTGAATATGGCCCCATAAAAGACCTAATATGAATATGATCCGGCCAGTTTGTTTTAAAGCACACTAAAGAAAGACAGCAGACAGGGTCTCATGAGAAGTGACATTCTGTAATTACCTCCTCCTATCAAAAGAAAAACAATTCCCAGAAATTAATGAATACAGCAAGAGTCTATTTCCTATCTTAATTCTATCTTAATTGCAAAAGTGGATCAATTAAAAAAAAAAGACTACACTGGCAAAGCCCCTCTCTTAAGGCTTTGTCTCCCAGTTCCCTAGTCATGAAAGCAATGTATATAAGCATACTGTGAGCCTATTTTTACCTTCTGAGATGAGATAAACCAACTTCACCAGCAGTGCCCCTGTATAGCATCCGAACCCGTTGAATAGTATCAAAAAATTCATAGATGTTCCTCTGATGGTGTATGGAACAAATCTATATGCTATTGCAGAGGCTGTGAGAAAAACAGAAGGCCAGAATTTAGAACATTCTCCCTAAAGCAATTTCAGGGGTATTATTCAAATTACTATTGATTATGCATCAAAAGAAAATTTACTAATGTAATCAAAACTTGGGTTGGACTTTGTTGAGTTTACTATAGTAAGATGATACGTTTTACACATGTCTTCAAGGAATGAAATATGACAAAATATACCCACGTACACTCTGAAGAGAATTTGATTACTTGGCGGTCGAGGGCTCTAATGTATTCACCCAAATTCACTCTAATTTGAATGTTTCTGAAAAATTTTTGATTGAGTTGAGGTCTGTACTAGATAATACCATGACAGTCTATCCATGAGATCCATGATTCTGCGATTGTATAAATCATTAGGTTCCATACAGAAAAGTGACATTTATCATACGAAATTTGAACAGAGGTTAAGAGTGGGCTTTGGAGTTAAACAAGAATATATTAAAACTTCAGGTCAGTCATTTACTGTTCCTTGCAATATCAGGGAAGGGACTGAAACTTTCCAAGCCTCACTGTCTTCCTCTATGAAGTGGAAACGACGTTACTTGATTTCCGATGTGCTGTGACAGTTACCTGCTATAAATATGGAAAGCGTTTTGTACGTGATGCTGAGTTGTAGGTATTAAAGAAAGTTTTTTTGTTCATTTGTTTTGTGGCACTGGGAAGTAAACCCAGGGCCTTCATGATGAGCAGTATTGCAAGCTCTTTTTACATTTATTTAAAGATAAGGTCCCCTCTTAATGCTGCATTTATGTGGTTGTTTACATTGCTCACTCTCATAAGCAAAAGGCACAAGGTATTGTGGTCTGTAAACTTGTGTAATGGCCTGTAAGTTTGTGTAATTTTGGATAAATTTTAATAAAAATCTATATATATAAAAAAAAGATTGGGTCTTCCTCAGGTATTAAGTTGTCCAGGCCTGAGCTTTTGTTCCTTCTGCTTCAGTCTCCCATAGTACTGGGATTATAGGTGTGTGCCACCATGCCCAGCATGGTTAACTATTTTGGCAATATTAATCTTACCAAATCTAATAATTCCTACTTGTGCAAAGCATTGTGTAAGACCCTTAATGTGTTAACACATTTAAAGAGGAACTGTGTAGACAGAGATGACAGTTTAAGCCCTGGGCCTTTGGAATGGTTCTATTTTTCTCAAGCCATCGTTAGAGTACTAGTAATGATGGTGGTAGCAATTTGAAAAGAAATCAAAATCATGGGAGAAGTTTTATAAGAATTTCAACCAAAATTAATTTTTTTCCAAAATCAGAAATAGGTGACACTAACTATATATGATTCTGTACGTACCATATTACATAAATATGTTAAAATATGCATGACAATCTTAGGGATAAAAATTAAAATATTTGATATTTGTTGTACAATGATATCTGGGAGTTACTTCAAGAGTATACAGCAGGGAGGAAGAGGATATAAAAAGAGGGTACAGAAAAAACAAATTTGGGCATGTGTTGACAATGGTTGAAACTGGAAGATAGATATGGTAATGAGTTTATTTTTTACTGATCTCTATTATGTATACAGAGCAAAAGTGTATAAAAAATATGTTAAATATCATTCACAGTCTTAGTTCTGAGTGGTTGAATTACTGACTTTCTAATTTTCTTACTGTTTTTTGCTTTGCAATTTTTTTTACAATAGGACCATGAACATTAAAGCTCATTTTAAAAAGGAAAGATAATAGGAAGCAAATATAAACACTACACCTTTCTATTCCTTGTATATATGAAGAAATACATCTTATTATCTTCTACTTTTTCTTTCAGCAATATTTCATCCCTGGTTTACTTATATTTCAACATAGGAAAATTCTGCATTTGCCCAGCACTTTTAAATGAACTTACTAATACACGTTGCAAATGTATGAACGTTCCTCCTTGAATTCGTGTTGCATTTCTGTTTTACTTTCTGTGTGTTCTTCATGTGTTTTTATTTATTCATCCAGTAAACATTTAAGGGATCCCTAGATAAGCTGTGGGAAAGGTGCCTAGTGCTGGACCAAGGATCCAAAATGGTATTAGTTTATCTTTCTGAGAGTCGAAGCCCGGAAGGGCAGAGAGCGGAAGTGTGTGCATTACACCGGGAGGTGTGGAATGGGTAGTCAGTTCTACAATACTGAGAGGAGAGAAAGACAATAATGATGGTAAATAAAATAATGAAGCCAGGGATTTATGATTTTGGTGGCCAGGTGCCAGGGCCCTCTTGTGTAGTACTAGTCACCAGCAGGAGCCCGAGGCCAGGCCTTTGAGAACTTCAGGAAGCCCCATGTGAGACACTGCAGAGGCTTTGGGAAGAACTGATTTGCAGGCACAGAAGGGATTTGGCTTGTGAATGTACCTCTCCATAAACTCGAGGAGATGCACAATGGGCACTAAGAGTAAGTAGGCCTATTTCTTTCTCTGAGAAAAAGCAGAATGTACAAGCCCATTATTACTCTGCTAGTTAATTATTAATCTTACACTTTTCTCTTGCTAGAACTTCTGGCGCGGTGTATAATTCATGAACCCACTTTGCTAGCTCTCCGCCTGCTGGTTAATCTCTCTTTGGTGTCATTTTAGTCGTTTTTGAAAGCCTCCAGTTCCCTTTTATAGGACTTAGCTTTTCATGTCCTCAAATCTCCATTTTTCAGACATCTACTTGCGTGTTCTCATCTTATTCAACTTTAGTGATCATCAACTTGATGTTTTACACTCCAAGATACGTCTTGCAGCCCATTACAGTATAGCTATTATCAACAAGTCGGTCACTATAGTGAAATTCCATTATCCAATGAAGACACAATAAAAACTATTCAAAGTGTTTGTGAAAGCTGGTCTTCTTGCCAGTAAGAACTGAAAATATGCCTCCCGGTAGTGGCTGGTTACTATTTGCAAAGGTGCCACATCACAGCATATATGGAATCTATAAAACCAAGAGCCGCCCTCAGTTTCCTAAGGCATCTGGTACTGGGAACGTATTGCATGCAATTCTTTTTCACTCCAGTTGTTCTGAAACGATTAAAATAGGATTATTGTGTTTGGTGAAAAGTTATTTTGAATGTGTGGAGGAAAAGTTCCACAACCTCAGAAAACAGAACTTTACCCTGCTGTCACTTTCACACCATTATTTCCTTAGTATCTCATGTTGTTATCAGATTATATTACCTGTGTATCTTTCTTTTGTGTTGTCATCTAGTCATCTAGGCCACTTTCCTCTATTTCTCAAAGTTGGCAGATCCCTTCCCATCGCATTCTCCAGTACAGCTGCTACATGAATTCCTGGCACATTTTAAGGTACATGCACGTTATCTTTCCAACTTTCTGCCCTTCTAAATCCTAGCTTCTCTGTCTCCAATGTCTGCATATTTTACTCTACTTTAGCTTCTACTCCAGTCAAACCCACGAGCACAGACTATACCTTGTGCCCCAGAACAGAGGTGGACAACTATGGTGAAGAAATACCAGCCGCCATATATTTTCACAAAGCTTTATTGGAAGACAGCCATGTTAAATATTGTTTATGGCTGTTTTTGCATCCCAATGACATAGCTGAAAAATTATAAGAGAAACTGGCCTGGAAAACCTGTTTACTGTCTCATACCTTATAAAAAATTTGTCAACATAGACGCTTCATCAGTAACTACCACCACTCCCCAATGCCAACTTCGTATACCACCCTCTAACTTTCCAAGCTACTCTTTACTAACTCAACCAGTAAATTTCTTCAATGACAAAAAATTTTGTCTGTTTCTTGTGTGTGTGTTTGTGTTACTGGATATTGAATCTGGGGACTTTGCATTGAGCTATATCCCTCGCTCTTTAAAATTTTTTTTAAAATTTTGAGACAGTATCTCACTAAATCACTCAGACGAGGCTTGAATTTTTATAATCCTTTTGCCCCAGACTCCCAAAGTTCTGGGATTACAGGTGTGTGCCAACATGACCAGCTTTTGTTTTTTAGATGTGTTTAAAGCTCCCATAGCAGTGTTGGGCCCATTTTAGACACACAATATTTTCTGAAAAAAACAAAGAAAAAACAAACACAGGTTGTGAGACAGCTGAAGTATACACTGCAATAAATAGACAAAACATATAGTTTGAAAAGTTTTCTACTTTTGTCTCTTTTTCGCTTTTCTTCAGTGCACAAGAGGGCTTAGAAGAATTGATAGCCACCAAAATTTGTGGAGCGATCCACCATGTTTTCTTACCCAAGGCCATCAATGTGGGACATTGTCATTAATTTGAAAAATGTATTTTTGCTCTGCCATATAGAAATAGCTGTGGATTTCATTTGCTTGTGTATTTTAAAAAATAAATTTTACCTACTCTGAATGCGCACTTTTAAGGAAGGAGGAGCACAGAAGAATATGAGGGTAAGCGTGGGGACAAAAATCCTGACTTCAGGGTGTCTACGTTCTCCTGGTGGGAGGCAGGCAACACGTGCAAAACATAAGCGAGGTGCAGTAACTTCAAATTCCAGTAAGTGTGTGTGTGTGTTTGTGCGTTGTGTGTGTGTGAGAGAGAGAGAGAAAAGCAGTGGAATAAAACGTGTGATGAGATGATCAGAGATCCTTCTCCAAAAAAGATATCTTTGGGAAACTTAATGAGAAGAAGCTATTTTTTTTTCAAAACTGAGGAACTGGAACTCCAGATGAAGAAAAAAGCAAGGGCAAAGGCCTTGGGATAGAAATACATTGGCCACCTTAGAAACATGCTAGGTTTTTAATAAAGTGTCCAAAGGTCAGAATATAAGAAAATATAGTTGGAACAGTATACACATGCCAAATTGTGTGGAGTTTTATTCACCATGTTGTGGAATTTATCTCTGAGACTCTTTTGTGGGATTGTGAGTGAGGGAATAATGGGATTCATGTTTAGAAAAGACCATAATAGCTTTTCTGTAGAGAATGGACTAATGGGCAGGACAGGAAGTGAGGGGACAAATTAGGAGGCTTTAGGAGAATCAGGGAGAATCGGGGGAGAGACGAGGGTGCCTTAAACTGGAAAATTACAGAAGGAATGGCAAGATACGGCCAGATTTAGAGCATATTTGAAGATTAAAACACGCTGTTGGATTAGAAAGACAAATGCAGAATGAGTCACGCACGAGAGACAATGCTTTGCACTCCTGCAGTGTTTATATCATGCTAGAAAATGCTTGGAACAGGATACCTGTGCCAAGTCCTGAGTATGGGGCCAGGGTATTAATTCATGCAAAAGATTAAGATAATACAGTGATAACTCACATGCTGCTAATTATTGAGTGCTGCGTATATACTTAGGCACTGTGCTTTTTGCTTTGTTTTTCACTTTGTCCTTTGAATTTTTTTTTTTTCTTTGTGGTACTAGGGATGCAACTCAGACCCTTACGAATGCTAGGCAAGCACTCCACTACCAAGCTACACATCCAGTCTTCACTTGGTCCTTTGAACAACTCTTCCTCATTCTATAAATGATAAGAAAAGCTCAGAAATGTAGACTAATTCTCCCAAGATCACACACCACTCAGTAGTAGAACTGGATTTGAACTCAGATCTGTTCAGTTTTGAGAGCAAAGAGCTTAACCATTATGCCGTAGTGTCTCACGGGCGTCATACCTGATTTTATAGTTCAAAACACCCTGCCACATTTTCTATCATTTGATTTTCAAGGAATAGCCATCATTCCCATTGACTCTTACTCTAATGCTATAAGTAAGAATGATAATTATTTCCATCTTAAAGACCAGAAAGGTGAAACTTGGAAGTTAAATGAGCTCCCGAGCTCATATAGGTGGTAACTGAAAGTCTTGGTCTTTGGCCCATGAGTAGCACATTTGACTTAGTTTTATTCAGTTTCAGGATGTGTAAACAGAAACGGACGGACTGCTAGGGATGGTGGTGCACCCCTGTAATCCCAGCACTCCAGAGGCTAAGACAGGAAGGCTGGCAGCCTGAACTACCTAGCAAGACCTTGAATCAAAGGAAAAAAAAAAAGGATGGATGAGGTGATTTATATTACATAATACGCTTTTTTAATAGCTAAAGGTTTGGGTATGTTTCTGGCGTCTGTATATTGCAGCACTGTTGCTAAACTGGCTAGGAATTGTCTCACGGCGTTCACTCATTACCCTACTCTACATGTATCCCAGAAAATTTTCACTACTTCACAGAATTTTCCAAAAACAACATCAAAGAAGATCACAGAAGGCTTGAGCAGAGGTATTTGTTTACCGTCTTTTGTATTCCTTGCAAGTATTAAACAATGATGTCCTCATCATAGAATCTCACAAAATAACTTATGCAAAATATGTGGAATGAAAAAGAAGTCTGAGGTGTATATATATGATTATAATTACACAAATTTAATTTTATTTTGAATGAATTGTTTTGATATCATATAAGTGCATATACAGAGTCCACAAAAATATATATATATGTAGACACTTTAGGAAAAGAAAAATAGTGTGATTTTTTTTTTTTTTTGGTTTCTCACTCTTTTTTTTTTTTATGTATGATATTTTTTCAACCAGTGGTGTTACCCTGGTATGGAGGAACTATAGAGGATGCTGTACATACGGAAAACCTAGTACACTGCTGGCCTTTAGAGAAGAATTTGAAAATATGATCTGTAGTCATCTCAATGACCAAGTTTAGCCAAACAGCAGTTTTGTGTACTAATAAATGTCTGGCAGCTAATGCCCACCATTTTGAGCACTTCTTGTAATTGTAGAGGCTGAAGGTAACTTGTATTAAACTCATGATATCTCAATAAATTTAGCATTAAACTATTTATACAAGTTTTTCTTTTCCTGAAGTTTGTATATATATTTTTGGCAGGCTCTGTACATGTGTGTAAATATCTGTATGTATATATAAATAAGTATATGCTTAAGAAAGTTGGAAATAACTTTGAAGACAATAGAATCATTGAAGATTTTAGACACAAATAAAATGACTAAAGCTGTCATTTAGGATCATTATTCTAAAGATCATGTATTGATTGTAGAATGGATCAGATGTTAGAGGTAGGATGATAGTTGTTTCAGAAATAGTCTCTATAAAGTATAATGTGGGCATGAGTTACAGTTAAGGCTCCCAATGCAGGAAATTGTATGGATGGTGGAAACATAAGATATAATAAATTTCACTAATAAATTTATGTACGTAAACATCACTGAATTACACGAAATTACTAGAACACTGTGATAAACTTTAAAGTGGCTAGCTTAATTAATATAAGTAATCTAGATAATCCAGAAATGCTTGCTATTTGGTAATCATCTTTTAAATTTATGTTATCAAAGACTAGTGATTATATTTAATGTAATGTAATTTAACTTAAAGGCATTGAGTTATTTAGGAAAATTGGGTCAAATTTTCTTTTCATTTCCATGTTCATACACTCCCAAAGTACACTGAATGTCATTTTTGGAGGAAATACGTGTATGTATGTATGTATATATATATATATATATATAATATGCATATTTCACATATATATTTATCTATGAGTGAGAGGGAAGGAAGGGAAGGAGAGAAGAGAGAAGAGGAGAGTTTCACCTAAGTGTGTTGGAGTTGTCTTCTAGGTTTTAGTAGTGCTTTTCTTCCTGTCCTGTATCTAACCAAAGTGGTTGTTGCCTCTAATCAGGTTAGTAAACCTTGCATTCCATCTATATCCAGGAGGAATATGGTAGAGGATTGAAGAGAAACATAACATTTGTGAAAATGAGAGCGAAACTTAGGCTTCTCTGAAGCACTATGGGAAGTCTCCAGAGGTGAACAGGTGACCACCACTTTGTTTTTTGTTGCGGTGATGTGCTCTGTATGAAAGTTGAGTATCTTCTGACGAAGATTGATAAAATTGTTACTCACACGCTGGGTTTACCAGGGTTTCAGCCACACCGAGTAAAATGTACTGAAGAACCAGGTGGAAACAGGGCATGGAGGAGACAGTGAGAACTTTGCCAGAGAGAGGCTGCTCCACTGGGGGAAAGAGCTTCCTGTGTACTTCAAAGCAGCCAGCTACCGTCACCGACAGTGCAGCAGAAAGATTTCCAGTAACTGCAGGAAAAGATGCAAAAGAAAAGAGACAAAGCTAAAAAAGAGCCAGAAATTAGTGTAATAGGCCTCAGCACATTGACCCTCAGGGATGTTTCCTCAACATTTTTTTTTTTTCCTTTGGACTTTGCGCTATCCAGATGCCTGCTCTCTCTCTTCTGTGCCTCGCTGAGGGCTGAGTCTCTTTGCTCTTGCTTGACTCACTGGTTATCTGACCTCAACCCAGTTATTTAAGCTCATTACCAATTTTCATAGTTCTAAGTCAAGGTAATACTGCTTGCTTTGTAGGGTGGTTGTGAGATAGATTTATTTATTTATTCATTTATTTTTGGGTCCTGGGGATCGAACTCAGGGCCTTTTGCTTGGTAGGCAAGTGCCCTACCACTTGAGCTAAAACTCCAAACCCTGCTTGTGAGATTTAATAAAATAATGTTAAGATACTGTTATAAGAGTTCCTGGTAGCACTTAGCAGCTATTATTATTATTGAAGATAAAACAATAGTTTTAAACTTTTGTTCACAGATAAGAGAGATCTTTCTAAATAACATTTTAAAAAGATATATTTGAATAAAAATGATGTAGGGGAAATTAAAATGGTATGTTCATATAGTTTTAATTATTATTTTAAAAGAATTTTGAAGTTACTTAACGATATTGTCAGTCTTTAGATTTTTACCATTTCTCTGATTTTTACAGCAAAATTAAGGCATCCATGAGAGAATCAAGGTCTAGAAACTTTGTTGAGGAAAAATCATTAAAAGAGGTGAATTAATGAGGTGAAGACAACAAACACGGGTAGTTATTCAGACAGTAGTCAAGATCTTCTTTTACTTTTAAGGAAATTATCTAGGACATTTTGGTTCTAAAAGGATAGGAATTCTGGGCTGGGGTTTTAGCTCAGTGGTTAGAGTGCTTGCCTGGCAAGCACAAGGCCCTGAGTTCGATCCCCAGCACAAAAAAAAAAAAAAAAAAAAAAAAAGAATAGGAATTTTGTTATGGAGTTTGTAGCTACTCCTACCATTTCATTTCTCAATCCATCATTCATATTACTGGAATCGTGTTGTTGGAGCAGAGACAAACTTCAGCTTGATGGAATTTACTTCAAGTTTAGAGACAGTCATGTTTTTCTAACTTGCATGAAGTTCCAATTCATAAAAATGATCCTATTGTGTTTGTCATCATTGATTGAGAGACTGATAGGTAAATTTTTGATTGTATCTCAGCATCTAAATGTATCCATAAAAAGTGCTCTTTCCTGGGTCCGTAAGAAATAGAAAGTGTAAAAAAGGAGGAAACCTAACTGGCAGTTCAAAACCTTGAAGAATTTTTATGTTTTGCTGTTTTAAATTAAGTTGTACAATAGCCCATTCATAGTGAAGTGGAGATTTTGGTTCTGTCTACAGCTCATATAAAATATATGAGTTTCACATGTTATCTGCTTTTAAGATGTAGTTCATCATAAAACTGCATCTATCTGATTGCTTAATATGTTATAAACTCATCAGAAAGAGTACTCTATTGTCCAGCTTCTCATTGCTATGACTGAAAGTCTGATGTGAACACTTTAAAAGGTTTATTCTGGCTCATGGTTTCAGAAGTTTCAGTCTACGGTTGGCGGGCTCCATTGTTGTCAGGGTGGTGGTGGGGCAGAAACAACGTGCCGGAAGGGTGTGGTAGAGTGCAGCTTCTCACCTCACTGCAGCCAGGAAGCAGAGAGGGTTGGAGAGAGCCAAAGAAAGAGAGAGGGCTGGGGACAAAGATATATCTTCCGGGTCATACTCCCAGTTACCTACTTCCTCCAATTAGGCCTCACCTAATAGCACATTCAACTATGAATTCATTGATGAGGTTAGTGTTCCCATGACCTAATCATCTGTCAAAAGCCCCACCTCTGAATACATGAGCCTTTTAGGGGATGTTTTTGATCCAAACCATAAAAAGTAGCTGTACATCCATCCAATTTAGTATTCAGTTGTTTCCTGTTACATGCAAAGCAGTATGATAGCGACAGTGGAAGATATGAGCTGAAAAAGTCTGTTCTTTTTTTTTGTTTGTTTGTTTTGTTTTTGTTTTTGTTTTTTTGAGACAGAGTCTCGCTGTGTAGTTCAGGCTGGCCTTGAACTCACTATGTAACCCAGACTGGCCTCGAATTTAGAGCAGTTCTCCTGCCTCAGCCTCCTGAGTGCTGGGATTACAGGCACGCGCCACCACACCTGGCCGAAAGCCTGTTCTTAAGCATTGCAGACTCACATTCCATAGGGGAATGTAAAAAGAAGAATGTATTTCTAGTTGGAGAGGTGAGAGACATCATCTTATAGGGTTTTGCTGTGAAAAAAGTGAAGGCACCATGGATGGCATAGCACAGGCATAGTTAGGATCGGAAAAATTTTCTGAAGGCTGATAAACTCAAATTACTTGGCAATTAAGAGAGAAGATAGATTAGGATCAGATCATAGGAGGCATTTAATGTACTTTGAAAGAATTTAGAAATTACTCTGAAGATAATAGAATCATTGAAATTTTAGACACAAGTAAAATGAACAGTATTTACATCTAGAATGATTACTCTCAAGATTGTGTGCTGGTTGATAGACTGGAAAAGACATTGGAGGTAGGAACATAGGAAGTTATGAAAATAATCTTGGTAGAGTATAATGGGGCTTGAGTTACAATCAGAAATTCCACTTCAGTGAAATATAAGGAAGGTAGAAAAGTGAGGCCTATAGAAATAACTGATAAAGCCATAGAAGTGGAAGCAAAGAGCAAGGAAAAAGCCAATGAAAACGTTAATATGACTTCAGGTGTTTGGAAAGACGGAGTGAAAACAATATAAATGAGATCCCTAAGTAGATCTAGACAATGCGAATTTGATTTCCGGTTGAATTGGAGGTTCAAATGGGTCATCTAAATAGAATTGCTCATAAAACAATTGAAAATATGAATTTTCACTGCTCAGGAGGTTGGTTGAATCAAGAGAGAACAATTAATGAATCTGCCCAGTGTGGGAGTTTAGGGTCAGATAAAATTGAAGGAGGATTTGAAAGGAAGAGAAGAAAATGTCTAAGTAAAACTTGCAAATGTAATTGCATTTGAAGCAAGAAAAAAGAAGTAAAACTACTTACGAAGAAAAAAGGTCAGGAAGATGGGCAGCATTTCAAGGAGGAAGACATACCCAATAGAACTGTTGATCTTTTCCTCTAATTCTTTTTCACTCTTTGCTCTCTCCTTCAATTTGGGGATATGAGCCATCTGTCTTCCTCCTTATTTCTGAGTGTATCATTGAGTTCTATAGGTTTTACTTCTAAAATATACTGTAAACCAACCTGTTTCTCTTCACAGCCATGACCATCATTCTGAGACAGAGTCTTCTCAACATTTTAACCCGGATTATGTGTAATAACATATGCAGTCCGGGTTAAAAGTCAGAGTCATAACAATAAACGATGTTTTCATTTTTGTCTCTACCTCAGCTATTAAGCTTCCAGCAGTCACTGTGACCCTACGTAGATGCAGACTGAATGTTGCTCTTCTGCTTAAATTCCTTTGTGGGTCTCTACATGGTTCAGAAGAAATCCAGAATCCTTCCTGCAGCCCGCAGGATCTCACCCGTCCTGGTCACTTCACTCTAGTTGCTTGCTACATTCTCTTTTCTGACCACGTTTCAGCTACACTGATTTTCACCATCTTTCTTGAATATTTTAAACTCCCAACTTAGTGACTTTGATGTGCTTTTCCTTTTGCCTGAGACGTTTTTCCCTGCCTGGTGCCTAGTCCTACTTCAGATATACACTGTATAATCTAAAGTAGGCCCTGCCCATTATTCTCCTCGTAATAGCCATTCTTTTCACCATACTTATTACAATTTAAAATGAAGTATGTTCGTTTGTACCTCTCCTGTTTCAATGATTTGTTTGGAAACTTTGTAAGAATTGTAACCAAAATTGTTTGGTGCCAAGACAAGCGCCCAGATTTGTAGTAAGCAACAAACATACATACCCAGACATGATTAAATTATAACAGAATTAAACAGTCTGAGAGAGAACACAATGAAATAAACAATAAATCAACTTTATCGATGAATGGATTATTAGTTACCTTTTACATTCAACAGAACTCCCATGATGAAATCAGAAAGCAAGGGATTGAAGTACGAGTGAGTAGTGAGTATGTTTAAGTAGTACAGGAAAGGAGTAAGCTTTAGTGTGTAGGAAAAGGGAAAGATAAAACTTTAAGAAGTTAGCAGGATCACAGGAAGCTGTTTTATAAGATGTGGAAGGTTTTTTTCCTGCTGCTTTGCTGAGGAGAGGAGCCAATAGAGATGGAAAAAAATTAAAGATGTAAGAGGAAGAAGTAAATACATAATACAGAAATGTCCAGAAGTAAATAAGAGAGGAGAAAAGATTGAGACCCCCCAAAATACAATCATAGCAAGGAAAGAGAAGAAATAATCCCCCAAAGGACAATGAAAGTACAGACTTTTTAGAATACAGAGAATACTGAGGAATAGAAAGGTGAACCTGAGGAGATATATAACACATGACCATAATCTTTCGATTTAGAGAGAGTAGTTACTGAGTCAAAGCTAGTGGGTGGGGATGAAATGGAGAGAACAGAGGGCAAAAAATTCAGCAATTCTTTTTGGTGGGTTTAGCTAAAGATGGAGAGTCTGTGGTGAAATTAGATCTAGTCGTTGTGATTTGCAGCTTATGTTATTTAGCCCCCCTTTCATTTCCTCACAGGAATAGCTGAACTACTTATACTTTGCTTTTGACATTATAATAAACAACTAGAAGGATAATGAACTACTCAAATTATTTTTACAGAATTTAGATTAATTTTGAAATTTTTTTTTTTTTTGCTAAGAGAGTAGGGCATTAGAGGATTTTTATTTTTTAACCCATAAAAAGGACAAAAATTGTTCAGTATCTTTGTCAGTTCATGTTTAATCAGGGTTAGTGGGTAGATAATGACTATGTTTCTGATTGAATAGTCTCTCCCAGCAGGGCTGAGTATGACTCATACTGTGTGACTCTGGATGTGTCACCTTAGCTTAGGGTACTAGTCATTTTTTACACAAAATTTGGTATTAGCTGTTTAAAAGTCAAAGTTCTGTGCAAGTTGGAAAGAACTATACAAGCTTAGGATGATTTCAAGATCCTGCTCTACACTAAAATATCTTTTTACATATAGCCCAATATTTAAAGAAATGTAAATACTTCGAGTTAAGGTGCCTTATTTTCAAGACAGTTTTATTTCTCTTCTTCCTCTGATTCCAGTTAAATGATATCAAGGTAAATTTTAAAAAGTAAAAACAGAAAGAGAAAACACTGGTGGATAAGAGGTTGAGGAAAGGGGTTGGAAATTAGAAAGAGAATTCATAACTCATGCAGGAAAAGGAGAAGGAGCTACTTCTCCCGAAGGAGAAATTTAAGAAATATAGCATTAATCACTCCAAGGACTCATTCAGCAGCTTCTGAGTTGGAGGAACTTGGCGGTATTTCAGAAAGCGGGGATGTGACTTCAGGGAAAGATTCTTAAGGCAAAGGGGGAGGACTAGTTGAAATTCTGTGTATCGAGTAGCGAGATTCTCAGATCTCTACTTCTAGTATGTAACTGGGCAGGTACTCATGTTCTGTCCCTTTCTGCTGCAAGAGACTAGACATGACTGCAGAGTTTAAGTAAATGTGATCTTGAATGCAAAACAGAAGGGTAAGGCTGAAAAAGGAGAAGAGGCAAAAATTAGGAATTAGGGTTCTTCGGAGTGAGTCCTCTGCTAATACACACATGCACACGCCTCCCTCCTAGCACTAGGTAATATCACCAACACAGGAGATTAGGAGATTGAAGGAGTCTTCTCCCAGTCAGGTGAATGGATCCTTAGAAAGACCTCTCTATTTATCATTATGGAAAGCAGTTTTCATAATAACACGACTGGCTCCCTGCAAAAAGATTTTATAGAGAAGCCCACCACTTGGTAAGTCCCACCTGTATACATAGATATATTATCCACAGTAATACTCTTATGTCCTCATAGTCATGCTGTCCTCAGTCACACTGTTCTGTTAAGTGATGGACAAATAAAGACTACCTGACGTTTGAGAAGGGCTTCCAGTGTGAAAAAGACAAACAAATAGGACGTGGGGACAATTTGTAGTTAATGTTCTCAGAAAGATGAGATAAATTATTGCATCTACAAAGTACGAAGGTTCTGTCAAAAGGAATGATAAGAAAACTTTGGAAACCAGATATGGCTGCTGTCACTTACAACTTGCTGGGCTACCTGGAGGATAAAGTCAAAGACATCTCCAAGAAATTATAGCAGCAGTCAAAATAGGGAAGACAGGCAGAGGGAGAGAGAGGGAGAGAGAGAAACAGAGACAGAGACAGAGAGATAGAGACAGAGAGAGACAGAAAGAGGGTGGAGAGAGAGGGAGGGGGGAGAGAGAGATAGAGACAGAGACAGAGAAAGAGAGAGAGAAAAACAATAGGAACAACATAAAAAACAAATCAATAAATTGAACAAACCATGACAAGATTTGGAGGAGGGAGATGCTGGGGATCAAACTCAGGGCTTTGTGCTTGCTAGGCAAGTGTTCTACCACTTGAACTAAATCCCTAACCCCCATCACAAGATTTAAAGACAAAGATTTGTGAAATTTACTGGATTATTTTAGGAAGGTCTAACCTTTGATCAATAGAGTTCAAAAAGGAAATAAATACGGAGAAGATAGACAGGAGGAAGTTTTTTAAAAACTGGTAGAATTTTTTTTTTTTTTTTGATTCGTACGATCCTTCCCGGTCAACAGCATAATGGTTGAGGATCTTTACCAAGTCACAGCAACATGAATTTTTAGAACATCGTGGAAAAGAGGAGGGCCTGCTAGTTAGGAAAAGAGGGGACACAATCAGGAAGGAGTATCCAGAGAGCCCTGGACTTCTCAATAGTTATTCAAGTTACTGTTCACAGTTCTTTCAGGATTGAGGGCTGGGGGTGGAGCTCGGTAATAGAGCATATGCTCAGCACATTACGAGGCCCTTGGCTTGATCTCCACCACAGGGGAAACATTTTTTATAATTCCAGTTCTATTAAGATACTCTACATTTAACCAATTCAGGTGATCTAAATAAAGAAAACCATAGACTTATGTCTTTGATTGTCACATGTACTATGTAAAAAGTTTCTGTTTTATCTACAAAACTATATAGCATTTTTGGTAATAGCTTAAACTAGGTTCTACAACTTTTGTTTTCTGTAAATGGCCAGTAATAAATTTTTAGACTTTGTGGACCAAAAGAAAAATTGAAAATATACAGATATTTATGTAGTAAGAGAGAAATAACTTTTTATGAATCAAATTCAAATAATAGCTGTGTGTGTGCATTGTGGGGGTGATACGGTTTTACTACAGTTGGGATTTTTTTTTTTTTACTTTTTTTTTT
>PVJO010018062.1:0-37649 GCA_004026905.1 Hystrix cristata | reverse complement strand
GTGGTTTCCAAAAAGAGAAAAGACAAATCTATTTCCCAAGAGCACAAGAGAGTGGAAACAGGACCTGGTTTCATCCTCAGACCAGTGTGTAGAAGGTAATCATTGTTTTGGATAAATTCATCAGCAATAGGAGTGAGGCGATGGGCTTTATGGATCATTGGGGCTAAAATGGTATCTGTGTCTTCTACATACAATGGATAGGCTGTTCTCCAAATTCCTCTTCAGTCTCTGGCCCAAAATTCCTGTCTAAATCCTTGGAGTTTTACCTATAGCGTAAGCTCAATGTGGTAGAAAATGCAGAAAGTTTTGGAATAAGGAGAGTGTGGTGGGCAGCTTCTAAAAAGTATCCCAGTGATGTCTGCCTCCTGGTATTATACCCTTGTGTCATTTGTCCCTCTTGAGCTGTGGGTGGGGCCCTGGCAGGTCACTTCTGCAATCAGGTTACCTAAGGCTGTGACTTCACTGGTTTTGATGAAGCAAGTTGCCATGTTAGAAAGGCAAGGAAATGAAGGTGGCTTCCAGTCACCTGCCAGCTAGGAACTATGGTATTTAGTCCACCAGTCTTCAAGGAGCTGAGATTCTTCCCAATGACTCTGAACTTGAAGTGGAGCCTTCTCTAGTTGAGGCTCAGATGAGACTCCTACCCTTGCTAACACCTTGACTGCACCCTCATGAAGCAGGGACCCTGAAGTCAAACTGCCCAGGTTTCTGACCCATGGAAACCATGAGATAATAAGTGTATGTTGGCTGGGTGTGGTGGTGCCTGCCTGTAATCCCAGCTACTGAGGAGGCTGAGACAGGAGGATTGCAAGTTCTGGGCCAGCCCAAGCAACTCAGTGAGACTCTGACTCAGCTCAACACAACACAACACAACAAACAAACACAAAATGAAAAAAAAAAATAGGAATCAGTGTTCAGCTCCCCAGAAGAATTTCCAGGAGGTGATGGAGACAGACAATGCATTTGGAGCAAAATGGGTCAGAGTTTGGTGGCTGAGGACAGAGCTGGCATGGCATAGACCCTATGGAACAGGTAGTGAGTTAGGCAGGAAGCCAAGCAAGTGGGCCATGCAGATGCTCCGTCCATAGTGAAGAAGCCACAACCCGTAGCCCGCCACATCCTGCCACCTAGCTGGGGACCTAGCTCAGAACTCAGGTCCCCAGCACAGCCACGGGGCCCTTGGCAGCTAAGTCTTAACTGGTTTACCTGGAATTTTCTGCTGAGATGCCTGAGTTTTCATCTCTGTGCCCCTCAGGAAAGAACTCTGGGCCATTAAACTGTCTTCCAAGAGGCTTGGGTTCAGCTGTCTAGAATTGAGCCTGCTTGAGGCTTTGTGAGCCCCATTTTTCAGATGTGGAAATTGAGTCGTTAAAGCTGAAAAAAACCTCCTAAGACCTAGTGTAATTAATATAGTTAATAAGAATATGAGGTTTGGGGTCAGACTGTTTGAGGCTGAATCCAAGCTCTCCTACTTATAAGTTGAATGACTTTGGCCAAATTAACCTCTTTTTGCCTTAGTTTCCCTCCTATGTGAAATGGGGGAAAATAATAAAGCCTACATAGTCAAGCTATGAGGATTCAATGAAGTTATATATGCAAATGATCAAAGGGATGCCTGGTGTGGGATAACTATTCTGTAGTTGTTAACTCTTGTTAGTTTTATTACTATCTATTCAAGAGTATTGTAAAATTTAATCCTGGTGACATCATTTCTCAGGGAGGGGGCGGTGTCTCAGGCCAACACTTGCTTCAGTGCCACTGTTGCTTCATTGTGAATAGGAATGGTGATACCAACATTTCTCAGAGCTGTGGGGTGAGTGGATGAATGATGTTGTGCAGTGGGAGGTGTAAGATAGTGTTTACTGTGGACTACCAATCAACATCTGCATCAGTCAGACATTGATAAATCTATGACCAACAGCTCCAAATCTCCAAGGCTTCTTACCACGAATATCTATTTCTGTCTTGCAAACTTGAGGCTTGGCTGGGACGGCTCACCTTCAGGGCTGCCCATGTGCCTCTCGGGCTGTGACCAGCAGCTTCCGGGCAAGGCTGTTCTCATGGCAGAGGCTGGAATCTCTGAGGAGGCTGCTGACTTATCTTGAAGCTGGCATGTTGTCACATCCACCCACAGCCCATTAGCTAGAACAAGTTCTTAGCCAAGCCCCAAATCACCAGGGGCAGGGATATGAACTCTCTTCTAGGAGGCATAGAAGGGAAGGGGCAACTGTGGACAAAGAATATAATCCTCTATATTACCTGTAAGTCCCCGAGATTATGGGCGGGGAAACTGAGGCCCAGGAGGAGGTAGAGAAATAGTCAAGTTCAAGGGTAGTCAGTGACTCCCAGAGAGCTCTCTCTTTCTCTCCCAGGCCTCACCTTGTGTCTATTTAATTGGCATTTGCTACTTCGAGTCAACAGTTCAGGCATTTGAATCCTCTGAGAAGGATGTTGGCAACTAGGGAGGAAATGGAATTCTTTCCATCTTCCAACAACACAAACAGAAGCCTGGAGTGGTGAAGGACTCATGTGGGATCACAATACAAGGTCAAGAGAAGAGGGAAAGAAGGCTCAGGATTCCCAACAGTTGACCACACAACACCTGAGTCAACAGCAGAATAAAGAAAGAGGGTGGAGTGTGCCTGCCTCCTTCCCTTCCCAATGCACGTGCGGTGGGGAGGGAGAGTCAAGAATGCAGATGTCTAAGTTCAGGAATGTCTTCTGGAATGGTTGCCATTCCTCCCCTGACCCTTGTCCAACAAGAAACATTCGTCAATCCTGACTGTGCCCTGGGGGCAGTGAGGCAAGTGAGGTACAGCCCAGTAGTGGGCACAGACTCACTATTAACATGGCATCCCAGCTGCCCAAACAACATTTCCCAAACTGTGGTTACAATCCAAAATGATCCTGGTGAGTATTTAGATACAACATTATACAACATTGACTCTTGGAGTGAGACAGTTACTCTCTTTTCGATCCTGATTACATCAGGGCGAAGTCTCAGTTTAGAGCTCTGCATCTTTGACATCTCTTTAACCCTTGCTAATCTCCATTTATTAAAACAAAGACAGAGAGCAAGCTTCAGGCTCAGTCTTGGCAGGTGGCCTCATTTAGCTAGAGTTTAATAATATTATTTAATTGGATAAGATTTAATTTAATGGAACTGAGCTGTTTTCATGGCATTTGTTTTTACAATTATATTCTATTTGTGGCTAGTGATCTTTAGTATCATTTTGTATTGAAGTGAATCATTTCAAGTGGAGCATTAAGTAAATAGTAGCACAGGCACCGTGTATTGATGCTGTTTTGTAGATGAGAGGAAAATTGTGAAAGTGCTTGCGTGTGAATAATGGCCTGATTCTGCTAGGACTTGCTTTCTAGGGTCTGGGCTGCCCGAGGGGAAGGTCAGGGCTCCACAGACAGGCCCACCTGAGCTGGGCATTTCAGGTGGAGGAAACAGAATGTGCAGAGAGATGAAGGGTGGGAAGCTCCGCATGGCAATGGTATGGGGTCCTAGGGTGAGAGAGAAGTGCTTTGGAGGTCAGGCTGTGGACCTTGACTCCCAGGGAGAGACGCCAGGGCAAACGTGCTTCCATGAAGTCACAACAGGTCAGCATCTATCTGGTTGGACCCTGCCAGAGATGATGCTCTTTGGGTATGCAGGTCCTTGGCTCTTCCCACTGGAGTACAGAGTCATGATCCTAAGCCAGAATTAGCCTGAGAAGGGAGAAAACAAGAAGGTTAACCCCTCTTTCAATAGGCCTCTGGGTTCCAGATCTTCCCATCCAGATCTTCCCATTAGTGCCGGCACAGGCCGGCACTAATCACTACTAAGGGAAGACACTCCAGCCTCCTTCTGCAGGGAAACTGAAGCCCAGAGCTGTTTAGGGTGTGGTCCGGGTGACGCAGTGAGTTCAGTAAGTGGACGGAGGATCCCCAGTTCCCCTGTCATCCTAAAGAGACCCCTCCCACCCTGTCCGTTTCTGCAGTTCTGGAAGGCCCTGGCTTTGGGGAGACATCCTGCCAAGATGGTTGAGCTGTAAAGCTGTCTCTGAGCTGAGGTTCTGGAGGGACCCCCGCACCCCAGGAGTTGTACCTCTGACAGGATTTCGGCAGTCCCGGCCACAGGCCGTTGCACAACACCGCTTACTGCGTGGGCAATCGAAGTCACGGCTGCACCGGTGCTGCACGGGGCTGAGGCAGCGCAGTGGGTCCTCAGGGCAGCTGCCTGGTTTTACTGCAACACAAGGGCCTGGCTGGGTTCTGCCGTTTCTGCCAGCCTTGGGGCTCGGGGCGTCAGCAAGGTGGAGGGGCACTTACCCAAGACCCTGCGGACGCACTGGCGGAAACAAGCTTGGGAGCAGCACTTCTTGCCTGAGGGACACTGGCTGTCGCTTGTGCACTGGTCGGGCACTGACAGGCAGGGCTTATCATCTGGTGGGCAACCCCCATGTTTCTCTGTAAAAGAACTCCTACATGTTGTACTGGAAGCTGCTCAGTGTTGACCTGAGAAGAATTTTTCCCCCTTCCCAAGGCTGGTTTGAGATTCAGATGGCATAAAGAATAGCAAAAAATGAAGTTCAGAATCCCCTGTGGCTGGGCATGGCAGCACACACCTGTAATCCCAGGACTCAGGAGGCTGAGGCAGGAGGATCACTGTGAGTTTGAGGATAGCCCAGGATACACAGTGAGTTCAAGGCCAGCCTGCACTACATATTGAGACCCTGTCTCCAAAAAAAAGGAGAATCTCCACTGCAGCTAATAAGATTGCATCTGGTCTAGCCTGCCCATTTCCCTGGCCTCATCCTCTAGCACTCTTGCTCTATCACTGAGTGGTTTTGATCTGCCCCACACCAGTCCTTTTCGTAGAGCTCCTGCTTTGGAGGCACCCTTTTGCCTGGTACTACTTTCTCTTCACCTGGTCACTGAAACCTCACATCCTCAGAAGACTCTGCTTTCTTCTTTTTTTTTTAAATTTTATTTTAATAGTACATTTTGGATGTACATAGTGATAACATTCATCATAGGGGATTTGTACCTGTACATGATATATCTTGTTGCTGCTTTTTTTTTTTTTTTTGGTGCTGGGAATTGAACTCAGGGCCTTGTGCTTGCAAGGCAAGCACTCTAACCACTGAGCTAAATCCCCAACCCCTTGTTGCTGCTTTTTTCATGTTCCCTTTCTGATCCCATATTAACTAGGCCAGTGCCCCCCACCTCTGGGAACCCCCAAAGTATCTTTCCCTGGAGAGTGTTTGACTCTGCAGCTGTGTGCACCTCTTGCTGCCCAGAGGCTATGAGACTTGCCCCCGCCCCATCTGTTCCACTCGCTGAGTTCCAGCACGGCACTTTGTACATGTGATAGGGCTCAGTGACTATTTGCAATAAAGCGTTTTGAAAGGAGACCCAGCGTTGGACATTGTCAGCTGTTGCTGGCGTGACATATCGTCCTATAGCCATGATCAGCTATGCCTGCGCTGTGGCACTCCTTGCTATTGCACGTGGCAGGTTGCAGGGGCAGGGACTAAGTCGGTCTGTGGGGCATTCCTCCAAATGGCTACAGAAGGTTTTGGCCTGAAGTTTAGCTAACCACTCTTCTTGCTGAGGTTTTGGAAGGAGGAAATCAAGGGCTGACAGGTGCAGCAACAGGCCCAGACTCCCAAGGCCAGGCTCCCTCTGATCTCTGTGACCTCCTGTGCTGCTTTTGAGTTGCAGGGATGGGACTGGCCCTGGTCCTGGTCCTTCAACTCAATCTAGCATCAGAGAAAAGGTTCAGGAGCCCCCTTTAGCAGCCGACCAAGGATTGCGATGATGTCTCTGTGTCACCTTCCGCCTTCCACCCCTGCCTGGGCACCCACCGACTGAGCACAAAGCAGGTAACCCCTTGCTCACACAGTGAGTGCTCAAGGTCAGCTTCTGTCCTTAGGCTGGGCTAGTTTAAATTAAATTGCTGCCCCCTGCTGGAGAAAGGGTGCCTTAGCCTGGAAGGAGCCCCTGCTCTGATGAGCCTCTCTTGGTGGGGGATGTGGGGAACCTGGGAAGGTAGAGGGAGATGTGAGGGGCCAGAGGCACGGTCATAGGTCCAGGGTTTAGCCCTGAGCCCACAAGCCCAGGCCAAGTGGGAAGAACTGCTACAGCCACAGTGTGGAGCTGGGCATTTAAATTTGGAGTGTGGTGTGGGGTACTGGGCTCACGTGGTCACATGTTCTCTCTTGTCGGCCTTCCTAACCTTTCCTCCACCTCCAGGTTCCCCATTCACAGGCAGGCACTCTGAATGATGCAGTCATCCACACAGATGGCTGTCCAGATACAGATGCCGTGGGTGTGGACTTAGAGAGTGAGTAACTATACCCAGACGTGGTTAAATAGGTGGATCATATACACAGGTTCCCATGCGTGGGAAGGAAACCAGTGAAGAATGGGATGGGAGAGACAAGCGCGGGAGAGACAAGTGTGTCCCCCTGGCCACAGAGTCAGGCCCTGGGCAGGCCTTTGCCTGGCTGGCCCTCATTCTTGTTCTAAGCAGGTTGGTAAGGCGTCAGGGCACATGGTCCTGGGATCCCCTTTACCCCCAGCTCACTCCTCTGAATTGTCCACTTATACTGCACTTGCTGTGTACCCGGCGCTGTGTCACCAAGGCACAGCTTATTCCTGAGAGAGAGTCACAGGGACTCCATTTCGCAGGGAGTAAGTTGGTGAAGGGAGTGTTCCTGAAAGCCCTGTGCTCAGATGCTATCTTTGATACTAAGGGTCAGTCTTTGGTCTTGTGCAAGTGGTTTCCTACTGTGCCTTGGCTTCCCCAGCTGCAAAAATAGGGATAAAAATCACGCCAACTCACCACATTGCAGTGAGGAGTTGTGTGGTGGCAGTGCATGAATCACAGCCGACACAGGCTCTGGCCTTGGAACCTACCAGCATCCTGCCTTCCTCAGCTTTGAGCACCCTCTTCCCCAAGTCAGTTTACTCCCCAGGCAGGAACCTGTGCCTCTGAGGAGGGCATAATTAAGGCTGAAGGGGCAGAGAGGATGCAGAGACTGCAGCTTAAGTTTCTGTAGAAGAGAGGAACCCGTCCTCATATAGTCCTCTTCCCCTCAGCAGCCCAGGGCTGCATGGGCACATGTAGGCTGGACTGTTCCAGCCCTAGGAGGGCAGGGAGATGGTGCCTCACCTGATCAGAAGGCACCCTCGCCTCCCTCACCCGTCAACAGCCCAGCCCCAGCCTGGCTAGCTGTGGGAATGGGTCAGGGGGAAGGGGACGGGGAAGAGAAGCAGAGACAGAGTCCTTCCAACAGAGCCTAGATCTCAGGAGCCACACTTGGTACTCAACTCCCAATCCCTTCACAGATGGGGCAAGGACCATAGAAGGCCAGCAAAGACACGACTCCCTGAATAAGACCACAGAAGGGTAGGTATGGGCAGGTTCCCTCCTGCCATACCCAGAGGCAGAGACACACGGGACACACGTGGACAGGTACACAAGCTCAGATCCTCCACGTACACAAGCTCAGATCCGCATGGATGCAACCCTTCCATGATTCATACAATCAGGCCCAAAGAAAGAGAGACAGATGTGTGCAACCTTACACACACTCAGATGCACCAACAGGTATAAACAAGCACTAAAACGGGCAGAAAGACATTCACATATGGACACACACATGTCCACACTCCTGCACAAAAAATATGAGCTCACAAAAAAATGTGGTCTCCTGGAAGCACTGAGCAGTATATTTGTACATACACACGCACACACACACATACGTTGCATTACCCATCCTCCTCCAAACTCTTTACTCTCCCCGGAGAGATAGCCACCACATAGTCCCCGGAGCAGAGGGATTTAGCCACACTTACCTCCCTTTCTCCTGCCAGAGGCAGCCGGTAGTTGGCTCCCCAAAGCCAGGAGGGCCGCCAGGAGGAGGAAGCCCTGGATCCTCATGTTTCTGCTGCCCTCACCTAATAAGATACCCAAATTAACACCTGCACCCCCAGGGAGGCCAGAGGATCTGAGTCAGGAGGAGGAAGAGGAGTGGACTATGTGGCACGTATCTGCCTCCTCCTGGCTCCACCTCAGGGCAAGATGCTTGTGCAAGAACTAAAGACAAGGTGGACAAGTCCACATGTTGGAGGACTTGGATCCAGTTCTGCCTGTATCTCAGCTGGCATGTGATGTTGGGCAAGTCTTGTCCCTCTTTTGGCTTCCAGTTTTTCTCATCTGTATTGTGAAAATAAGAGGAAAATCACAATGAAAGCATCATTGAGAGAATTTTTGACAATGGACTTGGGAGGCCGTTAAGGCAGCTAGTTTTTTTTTTTTTTTTTTTTTTCCGGTGCTGAAGATCGAACTCAGGGCCTTGTGCTTGTGAGGCAAGCACTCTAACCACCAAGCTAAATCCCCAACCAAGGCAGCTGATCTTAAAGCTCATCTCAAGCTGTTGCTTGGGAAGTGAGCTTTGACTGCAGGCATCTGGAATGACCAAATTATATTGTGCCCAGAGAGTCATGATGCATAGCACGAGATTATCAGACTCTTGTTTTATGGACATTTTTACCAACTATATACATTCTTTTGTCATCTTCTTTGGACAATTAGTCCTGTTCTTTCTCAACATTCAATAGAAATGTCCTACAAAGAGGTTTTATTGCGCTGTAATAAATCAGCACTGCTTGCCCATTTGAGTCCCTGTGTTGCCTGACCTCTTCAGAACACCGAATCTGAGTCCTCTGAGCCTGTGTCTCTTGAGTTGTAATTCTTAAGACCCCCCAAATTAATTCTTTTTACTTTTATAGCTTCTGAGTTTGAATTGATTGACAGTGTAGAGGGTGAAGGGAAAGTCAGGTGCTTGCTTTCCTGGCTCTCCGATGTCTTGAAACTCTAGCATTGTCCTGTGTAGGGAATAGATGTCAGGTGTGAATGGCAGAGAGGGCTTTGCACAGTTCTGGGTGCCTGGGAAGGGAGACAGCGCTGGGTTAGGGCCAGAGTTTCCTGCCAGAGAAGCAAGGCCAGGTTGGCATGATGAGTGAGGCCAGCTCTGGCCTCTCCCCTTGCGCACTCTGGACGGGAGAGAGAAAACCCAACCTTTGGTGAGATCACCTCCAGTGGCCTTTGGTAGACCTGCTTTCTGCCTAGGCTGGCTTGGTGGTCAGCGATGGGCTTTGGGTTCTGCTAAATATGCTGGCCGTGGCAGACATAGGCGCTCATGAGACGCCTTCCTTGGCCCCAAGGGATCGCGAACAAGAAATATCTTCTTACTCAGGGGTCCCACCTTGCATTTTGCATTTGTGATGTTGGTTCCTGCATTTGGTAGAAGAGAAGTGGCTGAGACTTGGTGTCCTACAGGACCCCAAATGGAAACTATTGAACCAAGTACTGTTTAGCCCTGGGAGAGATCAAGCCCTTCCTCCTGGTCCTCTCATTTGAAGGATGAGGAAGCTGTGAGCCAGAGATGGGAGAGGACCGGCCCAGGGACACACACCTCATCCTGAGACTAAGCTGGGACTTCCACTGCTGCCTTCCTGGTTCCTGGGTATTGAAAGCAGGACAATACTTCATCTGACCCTAATATAGGAAAGTGACATTCTAGGGCTTATGTTACTCACTCATCCAGTCCAGAACAGGCAGACAGGAAATTCTTCCTTGCATTTAATTTAATCTCTCATGCTGTGTTTTAAGCTGTCAGGAAGAGAGGCTCTGTCTTCTGCGACCTGATGATACTTTTGGAATTTGGACGCCTCCTTAGCAGCTTTATTTTGGAGGGTAACATTAGTGGATTATTTTTTCCTCATTCTAAATTACACATATTCATTGAAGAAATGCTTTTCAAGTTACTGATATTTTATCACGTTTTCCTATGATATGAAATGTTCTATAAACATGTTTTATGATGGCTAAATTTTTTTTTCGGTTAGAACATGTTTGTAGTATGTCATGTTTACATTCTTTGTGGGAAATTAGTACATAATACATCTTAATCTTTTTTTCCATCTCCTTTCCCTTCCCTCCATCCCCCCTCCATCCATCTCTGGATACTCTTCCCTTTCTTTTGATTACATGTTTGCAATACATAATGTTTAAAGTCCATGTGTGGAGTTAGTACATGTACATAACATAGCTTAGTTCCTTTTTTCCACGATCAATTATTTATTATGAAATATGTAGATTTCCAATTTTCCACTTTTGTAAATAAAGCTGTGATAACAATCTTGGTGTGTGTATTTTGGGATCAAACCTCTGAGAGTTTTCTCAGAATCAGTTTGTCAAAGTAGAAATCCTACATCAAAGGGTGTGACTGTCTTTCCAGGCTCTGGATACACCTGGTCAAAATATATTTCAGAAAGGAAGTAAGTGGGCAAATGACAGCTTCTACCCACCCTGAAATAAAGGCTGAAATAAACCCACCCTGTTGTTTTGTTTGCCCACGGCAGTTTTTTCCTGGGTGGAGCCATTGATTGTCAGCTCCTTTAATTCTGGTTAGCTGCCAATTGGCACATACTATTTTTTTTTCCTTTTTAAAATTTTATTTTAGTGGTACATTTTAGATATACATAATGATAACGTTCATCACAGCCGATACTTCTGTCACTGGTGAGGACACTTGGCCCTGGTCACACTTCACCCCCTGGGCTCTTTCCCCACCATCCTCTGAGTTCTCTACGGAGAGGGCTGTGCCCTGAAGAGAACAGTCCAAAATTCAGTTGCTGTTGCCAGTAGCCAAAACTTCCTAGTTGATATACTCACAAAATGTAGGATATTAAAAAACTAAGTAAATAAAATCTTTGCTAGTGGGAAAACAATCTTTGAAAAAACATTTACCTTCCTCTGAATACTGGTGATAGTGAACAGTTCTTCCTGTATTTATAAAGGCCGATGGTGGGTTTTCCTGTGTGAATTGCCTGTTTTTATGGAGCTATTTATATATTAAGGATGCTATTAATACATGAGAAGCAGTGTGATGAAGTAATCAGTGGATATATGCTGAGGTCAGACAGACCTGATTTTTAACCTTAGTGCCACAGAGTTCTAGCTGTATGACTATGTTTTCTGAACTTCAGTTTATTCTGTAAAATGGAGATAGAGATAATAACATTTATTTTATAGAATGTTTCTAGGGACCAAGATGAGCTTGATAAGTGCTTGTTTTAGTTCTTCATTGAAAATACTTCTTTCTTTTTCTTTTATTTTGTTCCAAAATTTTAAATATTAGGTTTATTCAAATCAGTCTCTTCACTTACAGTTTATTTTTACACCAAAAAAGCTTTTTAAATCTGTCGGATAAATATTCACTATATTTTCTTCTGGAAAATATTTAATTTCATAATATATTTTTGAAACTACCTTATTTTATTCATCTGAAATTTTTTATGGCATAGTGTATAAGATAGAAAATATATTTTTTTCTAAATTGTTAAGCAATTGTCCCTTAGTACTTAGTGAATAATTCAAACTTCTGCTGTTGATTAGAAATCAGAACTTTACTATTAAAAACTCAAGTCTTACACATCTTAGGAGCAGTCTCTGGGTTTTCTGTTTCTTTTGATTGTTTATTCTTTTACCAGTATTACTGTTCTAATTATTATAATTTTATAAAATGTTTTAGTGATTGATGGGATCCATCACTGTTCATTGACCCTCTGCTTTAAGTTTTCTATGTCATAAGCATTTCATTCTTCCAAATGAGCCTGATGGTCATTTTGTTACACTCTAAAAATAAATCTGATTTTTTATCATAAAAATTATATCATTAAAATTTTCAGAAATGCAGAAAACAGCAGTGACTACTTTTAGAAGCCCAATAAGTTCATCCAGATTCAGTGATGAACATTTTACAAGGTTTCTTTCATGTTATAAAGACAGATGAACGTGTTTTAACCTTTTTTTGGATGGAGTATTTAAAAGTAAACCTGGATGCATCTTATATTTTACCCTTAAACACTTCAATATGGATCTCTAAGAAATAAAGGTATTTTCTGATGTAACGCCATTGTTTTTTAAAAAATTTTATTTTAATGGTACATTTTAGATGTACATAGTGATAACATTCATCATAGGGGATTTGTACCTGTACATGATATATCTTGTTGCTCATAACACCATTGTTATCCATAAAAAAAATTAACAGTAATTTCTTTACATCACCTAATACTCTTATTTGCTTTTGATTTTTCTTATTGTAGTTAAAATGACTTTGTATACTTTATATACTTAAACCAGAATCCACACAAGGCACATGCACATTGATTGTAATGTCCATGAAGTTTCTTTTAATCTAGAATGATCCCTCCAACTCCTTTCTGTCCTTCCTCCCTCCCTCTCTCTCTCTCCCTCCCTTCTTCCCTCTGTACTGCTTGTTGAACAAAACAGATGAATCATTCTTCAGAATGTCCCACATTGTTTCCTCATGACAACTTTCAACTTCTCTGTCTTTCACAGTTTTGGAGATTTGCAAGCTCGACTGTCTTAGCAGGACCCCTCTGTGGGTAATGGGTGCTGCATGGTTCCCCTGACATCATTTCTGGAGAAACAGATGTCTTGCTGACTCATTTTTAGTGTAGTGATGACAGTCGCATGGGTTTTAAATATTATTCCTGAATCTTCCTGTTGTGTCCAGGGAATGAGGGCCGCTGTTCTGCTGTCTGAGCAGCCCACCGGGGTCATATAACTCAGCACCAATAAAAAATTTAGAGGGACAAACTTTAATGAAAGGAAGACACTTTATTTGTAAAGAGGAAAAGGAAGAGGTGGGTGGGGGAGATAGATAGCTACCCTAACAAAGAAGACTCAGGGTAGGGGGCACCGGAGAGATGGAGGACCCGGGGGCCTTTGTCCCTGGCTGCTTTTACAGGGGCGTCAGAGACACTCCGCCCAACCCACCCCACCCAGAACTTGTCATAACTGGATGGGGCCTCTCTGCCTAACATCATTTCTTCTGGTGGGCTACATGCAGCTTCTTTCTGTCTTGTCTGTTTACTTGTCCTTGACCTACTTTTCAGGGGCTTATCTGTGGGGTGGGCGGCTGGTCGGCAAGGGGCCGCCTTATTCCCATTAGCTCAGGGTTTGTAAGGGGTGTGTAGCTATCTATTGTATTCTAATTATATGATGAATACAGTGACCCTAGAGTGGATAGTAAAGTACCTTAGAGTGAATACGCACGTACATGCACACATATGTTAGTGCAGGTGTGAGTACTCACAGGTGTGAGTACATATTTGTGTAAGAGCTTTTCCCAAAGCTAGTCAGCCGCCCTCCCTGTATTGTACTGGAGGTGGAGAGAGGTGGACATATCTCAGCTTGGCTCTCTTTGTTCTCGGCCTTTCCCTGTATACAGACCCTCCCCCGACACTCCCACAGTGACCCAGTGAGTTTTCCCACTTAGGAGCAGTAAAATCATCATGGCGTGATAATGTACTAAACTCCAGACCCCGTAGTTCCAACTCCTCTTTTGTCGAACACTCTGGGCCACTGTAACACTACCCTGAACCCTTGAGAGGAGGTACTGGAGAAGAGTTCTGCCTCAAAGACTTCTAAAATACTCAAAACGAGCCAGTTCTGAGACACTCACCCTGCCTCACCCGTACCTGCTGCAGACACCACAGCAAAGACTCACCCACACTGTCCCCCACTCCTGCCTCGTGGCGGTGGTGCCCCCGTATGGTCCCCCATGGCATGGTGTGACTGCGCCACTGCAGATTTGTAAACTTTAAAAACTCTCTTTTCGGTTGCAGTTATGTTCTGAGGTGCCAGCCCTGCTATACCTAAATAATAATAAAAACTGAATTGTAAAACGGGGACTTGGAAGGCAAAGGACTAGAATATTGGGAGGAAGGACGTCTGGCATAGGGCAGGACAGACAGGGGACGGGCACTTAGTATGAAGACTCGCGTTACTTAGTAAAGCCCACCAGAAAGCGTCTACTATGCAGGAAACACTGGACATGAAAGAATTCCCAAAGTTGACACCGACCAGTTTTCATCACCATCTTTGGAGAAGCAACGCTGCGCAGCACAAAGCGGAGGGCGGTGGGAGGTGCGGAAATCCTCCCTCATGGCACTCAGCCCCACATCGCGATCTGGCTTACTTTGCTTTTGCTTCTTCCCATTGCGCTCACAAATGTTTTCCCTAACGCGCGCTTGGTCGCCTAATCATGTCTGAGCGTTTGCTTTTTAGGGGTCCCAAACTGACCCACGCTTCTGGTTTGAAGGGTTCAAGAAATGGTAGGAAAGGGGAGGAGAGAAATGGAAGACGAAACAAAGAAAGGGCACTTTTTTTTTTTTAACCTTAATAGTCATTAACATCAAATGAGACTAGGAATTGAGTTTCACTAGAAATATTGAAGAGTGGGCTGAGGATTTAGCTCAGTGGTTAGAGTGCTTGCCTTGCAAGCGCAAGGCCCTGAGTTCTATTCCCTAGTGCCAAAACAAAAACAAAAACAAAAAAACCCCCACAGAGATATTGAAGAGTAATGTACCAACTTTATATAAGTGACAATATGTATCATGCCATAAAACTTTATCTCATAACTGTTATATGGAATTATTCTAAAATTATCAGATAGCAATTGAAAACATTCTAGAGAATAAGTAGTTTTTCAAAATTTGTTTATGATGTTTGTCAGACAAAATTTTTGAAGATCACTTTCACAGACCTCTGATACTGTTGTGGTCCTTAAGAAAGATGGGGGCATAGAGGTATAAAGTGAAGAAATTTAAGGCAAAAAAGTTCATTATTAGGGAGGTTGATAATGCTGAGTCATAGTAACTCAGCTGAGCCACAGATAAACATTCCTCTTCCTCAAGTTGCATCCATTTACCTACAAACGCCTCGTTTATCTTTCTTCACGACAGTGTAATACTCCATTATGTATAAATACCACATTTTCCGTATCCATTTATCTGTTGAGGGACATATGCTGTTTCTAAGATCTATTATAAACTGTGCTGCTATAAACATGGGTATGCATATACCCCTGCAATATGATGATTTTTAACTCTTTTAGAAAGATAACTAGAAGGAGGATACCTAGTTGGGTCAAATGGAATTTCTACTTTTAACCTTTTGAGCAACCTCTACACTGATTTCCACAGTGATTATACTAGTTTACATACTTGAGACTATAAAGTGAAATAAGTCAGACACACAAGCTCAAATATGGCATGATTTCTCTTATATGAAAAATACTATATACATGTAGGCTATAATAAATTAGGAAGAGCTACTTATTTTATGAAAAAAATAAATATATATACAAATGAAGAGCAACATAGAAGAGAGATAAGTAGGAAGTAGGGAGTTCAAATACTTGCCAAAATTACCTATTCTGTCATTTAAAAACATTTCAATATATATGGTAATTTGTTTTATTTATACTAAAGTTTATCTTAGTTTGTTGAAAAGAAACTTTGTGTTATTATCTGTTTTTTGTAAACATTCTTTTGGTTTATATCTTGTATTGAGTAAGTACTTTGAAGATAATGATAAACAGTGTAATAACTATTGTTATTCTCTTATTTGGTTATGAAAATGTTTTTTGTTTCATAAAGTGAGAAGGAAAAATTCTCCTTCCTAATTTATTATAGCCTACATTTTAGGACATAAATTACCCTGGGCCTAAGTCATGTCCCACTCTATTTCCAATCCAAAGTTTGAAGTCTAGTTCTAGATCCACAAGTGGAAAGACCACTGGCACCAGAGAAACAAGCAAAATGACTTGTTCCTTCTCGGGAGAACATGTTCGCTTTCATAAGATCAAAGTACAAACATTTTACTCTACAATGTCTCTTAAATTTGAACTGCGGAGAATCTGGGTGTCAGGAAATACTGTAAAAGAGAAATAGATCACAAAATTATAAGTGCAAGAATAAATAAAAGCTAATGTGAAACAGTAACTCCATATATTTTATATATCCTAAGGGATAACCCAAGAGGGCCTGTGGGGGAAGAGGAGAGGGGAAAAGAGAGAGAGAGTTCCAGAAGTCTTATAGAGTCTCACGTAGTTCTAAATATACAGTGTGCCATGGTTTGACTGTTGTCTGAGTCTGTCCCCCAAGTGTTCACATGTTGAAAGCTTGATTTCCAGTGTCAATACTGAGAGATGGTAGAATTTGAAGAGGTAGGGGCTTGTGAAAGATAATTAAATTATGGGGGGGGCACCATTTTTAGAAGTCATCAATACAGGTCTTGTGAGACTGGGTTAATTCCCACGAAAATAGGTTATTATAAGGGAGCCTGGTGGTTCCCTTGAATCTTTATTCTGCATGCACCACTCCCACACTCAAACGTGCTCTCATCATTGTACTTTTTGTCATGAGCTGAGCAGATATCTAGGCATGTTTCTGAACCTCTAGAACCGTGAGCTAAATAAACCATTTTTCTTTAGAAAGTATTCAACTTCAAGTAGTTTGTTATAGCAATAGAAAATGGGCTAATATGCAGGGCTTTATTTCTTTTTTTTTTCATGTTAATATGTATTTTAACACTTGAACACATTTAATTCTCAATAATAGGAAGGGCCTGGGAGAAGCAGGAAGAATTGGGGTCCAGTTATCCAAGTCTGAGCCTGTAGTACCAGTGTCTTCTCAGGCCTGGTTAAGAAGAGGTTTCCACCTAAGGAAAGAAAAATCAGAGATATAAAAATGTGCAAACCATGCTGGGGACATGGTTTTTTGCCCCCAGACCACTGTGGCCTTCATCCTGCTAGAGCAACTCCCCTCCCAAGAGCACTGAGATGTACTGCCAATGAATTAGGGACTGAGGGTCAGGGATTCTAGGGAATCCTGGAATTACCATCCAATCTAAGAAATTATGATCTCATAATCCCTTTTTCACAATTGAACTGTGAAGTGGAAAATGCTTCTTTATTTCAAATTGTAAAAAAATGCAATTGAAAATAATTATAATAAAAATATCAGGAACTTTGAGGAGCTTAGAGCCGATGTTGTCCACATGTCCCTTTCATACAGAGGAAAAGGATGATATTCATTCCACTAAATGAATGGTGCTTTTTCCAAGGAAGGTGACTTGTGGGGGTCTTCTTCCTTCTAGTCTAGAATCAAATCTCTGAAAGTACCTCCATTTATTATTGATTTTTTTGGTGTTATTTTCAGGTTCTTTTTAAAATTAGTCCTTCTTAATTTTTAACACTATAAGGTCTCAATGTGTATATCTGGATCCTATCCATCCCCTTTATTACCCTCCCTGCATCCCCTCCCCCAGTCCCTTCCTCATGTCTAATAATAGTCCCCTTCTACTTTCCTGTCATCTTTTTAGATTCCCACATATTGCCATGGGGACAACATGCAGTACTTGTGTTTCTGAGTTTGGCTTATTTTGCTTAATATGATGATTTCCAGTTCTACCCATTTTCCTGAAAATGACACATTTCATTCTTTTTTATAGGTGAATTGTACAGATTACATTTTCCTTCTCCACTCATCTGCTGATTGGCAACTAAGCTGGTTCTGTATCGTAGGTCTTGTGCTGCAATAAGCGTGGGCAAGCAGGCATCGCTGAATTTAATTCCTCTGCATATATAACAAGCAGTGGTATGGCTGGATCAAATGTTAGATCTATTTTTAGTATTTTAAAGAAAACTCCATACTGCTTTCCATAGTGGATATACTAATTTACATTTCTATCTGTAGTTTAAAAGTGTTCCTTTCTCCCTTCATCCTCACTAGTCCTCATCGTTTTTTATATTCTTGAAGACAGCCATTCTGACTGAGGTGAGATGGAATCTCAACGTAGTTTTCATTTGGATTTCCCTAATGATTGAAATGTTGAATATTTAAAAAATACAATTATTGGCCATTTGTACTTCTTTTGAGAAGTGTCTATTAAGTCCATTTGTACATTTATTAATAGGGCTATTGATTTTTTTGATGTAAAGTTTTTTGAGTTCTTTATATATTCTAGATATTAGTCCTCTGTCAGCGGTGTAGCTGACGAAGATTATCTCCCATTCTGTAGGCTGTCTCTTCACTCTACTGATTGTTTCCTTTGCTGTGCAGAAACTTTTAAATTTGATGTAGTCACATTTGTTGATTCTTGCTATTATTTCCTGTGCTGTTGGAGTCCTATTCAGGATGTCTTTGCCTGTATCAATCACTTTGTTTCCCTCAGCAGTTTAGCAGTTTTCAGTTTCATTTCTTGTGATTGTCCTGCCTCAGTCTCCCAGAGTGCTGGGATTACAGGTGTGCACCATGACACTAGATCAAAGTTTCATATCTTATACTTAGGTTGTTCGTTTGTTTTGAATTGGTTTTTGTACAGGGTGGGAGACAGGGATCTAGTTTTAATTTATAAGGGGCTATCAGGTTTTCCTAGCACCGTTTGTTAAAGAGGCTGTCTTTTCTTCAGTGTGTATTTTGGGGGCCTTTCAGCAAGAATCACATGGACGTAGTCGAGTGGGTCTGTATTTGTGTCTCCTCTGTTCAGTTCCATTGGCCTATGTGTCTGATTTTGTGTCAGTACCAGGATGTTCTTTTTTTTTTTTTCAGGATGTTTTTGTTACTCTGGCTTTATAGTATAATTTGAAATCTGGTATTGAGATGACTTCACTCTTTTTTTTTTTTTTTTTTTTTGGCTTAGGTTTGCTTTGGCTATTTTGTGTCTTCTGTGTTTCTGTATGAATTTTAGGATTATTTTTTCTGGTTCTTTGACGAATGCCATTGGCATTTTGAAAGGGAGTGCACTGAATCTGTGGATCCGCTTTTGGTAAGATGGCCATTTTAACAATATTAATTCTGCCAAGTCATGCACAAGGACAAGGGCATCTTTCCGTCTTGTAGTGTCTTCTTAAATTTCTTTCCTCAGTGCTCTATAATTTTTACTGTAGAGGTTTTTCACCTCCTCGGTCAGGATGATCCCTAGATTTTTTTTTTTTAAGCTATCATGAATGGAATTGTTTTCCTGACGTCCTTCTCAGTTAATTTATTACTGATGTAAAGAGAAGCTACTGATTTTTAAATGTTGATTCAAAGTTGTGACTGCCATGACTTCTAGAGGCACAGACACTTCTCATCTGCCTCTACAACAGATGGTCTGAGGCGAGGTGCCTGGCAACGGAGAACAGCAAATCTGGGGCCACTCACCTCAATCCAGAGACATCCAGGGGTCCATACACTGGCGTCGGCAGTTGTAGAAGCAACACTTCTTGGGCCCCTGGCAATTTTGATCACTCCGGCACCCGATGAATCCGGTGAAAGGACAGTCAAGAGGAAACTCCGGGCAATATCCGGGTTTCTGTTTAGCTGCAGAAAAATGCCACATGGCGAGTCAGGGGCCTGAAGGGGCGCCGTCTTGGGCTCCTCAGAGGAAACGCTTCCCTACGGCAAACCCGCCCCAGGCCACCTGGACTTACCTTCACGCCTCTGTAACCCGGCCTGGGCCATGTGGAAGCAAAGGAGGACGGTCAAGGCCAGCACAGAGAGGCTGCTCAGCTTCATAGCGCCGGGAAAATGGCCAGTGAACCGAGAGTGGGATCTATTTCCGTCAGCTCCGCGGTGGACCACCAGCAGGGGGCGCTGTGCTTCCCAGGACAGGAGGTCAGCTTGGCCAGAAAATTCTAGATGTTTCCTTGGAGGGGCTGGGGGAGGGGAGGGACAGTGAAATAACCTCTGGGGTGTAATTGCTGAGACATTATAGGGGGACTTCCAGGCTGCTCTAGCCCATCGTAATTCTTGCATTTTGCTGAAGACTTTGAGACAGAAGGAAGGAGTTGTTTTCCCAGGTGATGCTTATTACTGGCCACCCCTTTCTTCTCACTGCTTATCTAGAGAAACTGCAGCCCGACCCTAGCAATTGAGGTGCTTACTTTTGTCACATTAACATTAAAAAAGAAGAAAAAAAAAAAGCACTCACACCATCGCAAAGACAAAGTGAAATAATGGGTTCTAAGCAGTATGCATTCTAGTTTTATGAAAAGTGGCAATTAGTTGTGCACCATGGGACTTAAGTGTATCATTAATGTTTCATTCTTTCGTGTCTTCCTTTAAGTCTTCACGAATGTGTAAAAACTTCATTTGTTATATAGTCAAGAGCCTAAGTTGATGTCATTTTGAAATATGAACCCTGGGAGAAATAATTACGGGGGCTCTGTCTGCACTTCTGTAAAAAGTGTGTGTTCCTTCTTACTCGGTTGCTAAAAACATCTCTGTGTAAGTAACTAAAAAAAAAAAAAAAAACAACTGCATGTGGTGGCACATCCCTGTAATCCCAGCAGTCTGGGAGGCTGAGGCAGGATGATCACAGGTTGTAGCCCAACCTGGGCAATTTAGTGACTTAGATGCTGTGTGAAAATAAAAATAAAAAAGGGCCAGAGATGTAGTTCAGTGTGAAGGCCCCGGGCTCAATTCCCGGTACTGCAAAAACAAAAACACTCCCCCAAACAAAAACAAAAAAACAGAAAATAGCTTTAGTAATGCCTGTAGGATAATTAGAACCTACTGTGGGAGTGAGAAACAAAAGAGCAGCCACTCTGTCTGTCAACTCTGCAATCTTTCTACTCTGACCTGTGGCTACCTTTTGACTTTGCATCTTTTGCTTTGTATCTGTGCCTCTCTTCTAGCTCTGGATTGGCCTGTCCTCACTGAATTGTAATCTACATTCAGAACAAAAATCCTTTGTACTCTGTGGTCATGCCAGTGATTTAAAGTGTTTCCACTTTGATTTTCAAGATTTCTGTTTGCAGCCCCACACACTGACTCAGACCTGTTTTCCAAAACTGTTTGGTATTCACTGCAATTTTATGATATCAAAATATGACAAAAATATTAAATGAAAGGAAACTATATTTCAATCTTGATACAAATAGAAACAAAAGTTTACCCAGTGGATTTTGTCATATATAAAAATAGTGAGATGTAATGAACAAGTTGGTGTTTATTTCAACAATGTATATGGTTCATTTAACATTCCAAATTAAGTCCATACACTATTTCTTATTAATAGAACATGGGTGGATGATTATTTCCATATCAGTTGCACAATGTGTAAAAAAACAACTTATCTACCCGTGATATATGTGAAAATAATGACACGGGATAAGATGTTCAATTAGTTAACCTGATAATGTACCTCTACAAAGAACCCTACAACCCAGGTCAGCAGTTTCAGAATAATGAGCAGGATTAAAATTTAATCCTCAGTCGGCACCATGAGAATGATAGCAATTTTTGTCAAAAACAACTATTTCAGAATACTGGAACTAAATCACAGCTTTGCAATAATCTGTGAGTGTTTCTGAAGGAAAAAAAATGGGTGAATCTTAGTGCGAACAGAGAGTACTGAGGTTATTTACTAGTTGTTAATTTTGTTCAGCTGTGTGGTGGCCCTGACAGCCTGTAGCTTACACTACAATAATCTTGAAAACCAGGAACCTAGCAGCCACTTCAGAGAAGGATTTTCTTCTTTTGCCCTCAAAATGTCTATCCCCAGAAAATTGTGATTATTTTAAGTGCACGGCAGCTCCCCAAATGAGCTGCACTATCACACTCTGTTTATTTCATGTAACTCAGATCTTGCTCTGGAGAAAACTAGTCATGGGGCAATTTTTTGACGTCATAGCTGCTTCAGACTGTGAGAGCAACTGGAGCTCACGAGAGAAAAAGGGGGGAATGAAAAGCCCAGGGGTTTTTGAAAATGTATATATATTGGCAGGAAAAGAGAAGGCACACACAGGATGGACATTTGTCCATTACTGTGTGTATGCCAAGGAAAGAATGGAGATGACTCTTAATAGCTTATCTCTGGCTGAATTTCAGGCTCTGGACAAGCAGATAGTAGAGATGAACACAGCATTGTAAACAGCCTGCCGGACCATGGAAAATGTGCCTGAAAACTCACACAGACACAGTCCCTTGAAAAGTCCAAGAGGCTTACTGGTTCTTAGTATTTAACATATTCTTTGTCCAATCATTAGCTGACCATTAAAATAACGAAACAGAGTCTTCTTTACACCTGAGAAATAATGCAAACTTTACCAGGTGAGCCCAGGAAAGTTACTAAACAAGTGATCAGCAACAAAACAACACAAATTCCAGGGAAAGAAACTGCTTTCCAATTTTACTAAAAATGCTATGATATATGTAAACAAATAAACAACCAGGAAGTATTTGCCTACCCATGGATAGGAGGGGAAAAATGGAAAGAAATGACCCTTAATGCATCCTAGGCAATGGACTACTAGAGGAAAACTTTACACCAGTATTATATGAAGAGAAGAGAAGAGAACTGTAGACGAAAGACTAAAGGAGAAGAGAGGGCAGAGCATGATGGTGGAACACACTTCTGTAATGACTGCTCCCTACTGAAATATTCATTTGAACAATTATCTACACATGAAACTACCTTCACAAGAGCTGAGGAAACCCACGTGAGAGGTCACAGAAACTAGTATAGCTTACTAATTAAAGACCAATCGAAGCAAGTGGGGAAGATATTTTTACATTGCCTGCCATTCTAGCTGGCATAGCATGAAGAGAGACACCACCTGAGACTGAGAAGCATCGGGAAATAACCATGTGACTTTGCCTGCGACCTCAGTACTAGTCTTACCACAGTAGAATTCAGCACCAGACAGACCCTCAGGGTCCCTGACTCCAGGTCAGTCGGTAAGGCTTGAATCCGTAGACACATTGCCAGATGGGAATATGGAGCTCTGACCAGATGGACCTGAGTTTTAAGTGACATCACCACTGCCTGACTGCAGCAGCTTTGGGTTTGATGAATCTCAGCGACAGGTAGGCCTCAGCAGCTTCGGTCTTTTTCTTCCCTTCCTAGTGCTGTGTCTGTCTTCATGGCCACAGTATCCTAATATGGTGCCTTGGTAGCCTTAAAAGCCCTGGGATTCCAGCCTGGAGTGTGCGGATTGTGGCAGTCATGTGGTTAGGGCGTCCCCTAGCACCACAAGTGGTCATGGGCTTAAGGACCATCATAGATGACCTGCACAGAACCCCTTCAACTTTGCTATTGAAGGATGTTCTCAGACAAGGCCAGGCCACAAAGACTGAAATAAGTATCCACTTCTTTAATTGAAGACACACATAAAAGATTAGCAAGAACACTCAACGAAATGGGACATTGCCAATTGGACAAAATAAAATGCTAGGGATTAAACCTAAATAGATGGAGATATATAAAATCCGTAAGGATTTAAAATCACTGTTTTAAAGAAGTTAAATGAACTTCAAGAAAATGCAGTGAAACAATTCTGAAATTTATTAGAGTTTAACAACAGAGATTGAAAAAATAATTTAAAAAATCAAAATGAAATCCTGGAGACGAAAAATACATGAGTAAAAATTTTGAAACACAGCAGAGACCATGAACACAAGAATTGATTAAGCAGAAGAAAGAATCTGTCAACTCTGAGGAAAGTTATTTGAAAATATATAGTCAGAGTAATAAAAGAATAAAAAGGAAAGAAGAAAGTTCCAGAGATTTATGACTCAACATGAAAAATGCACTTGTGTGAGTTGATGGCATTCAAGAGGGAATAGAGAAAAGGGGATAGAAAGGTATTTAAAGAAATAATATCAGGAAACCTTCCAAACCTGGATAAATATGTAAATATGCATGCATAGAAAGGCTAAAAATTTTCAGTCAGATTCAATCCAAATAAGATTACTCCATGCCATATAAAAAAATTCTAAGACCAAAGATGGGACCCCAAAGCAGCAAGAGAACAGAAACAATATACAAGGAAACTCTAATATGCTTAGTAGCAGACTTACCAGGAGACTTCTTATAAGCCAAGAGAGAATTTGATGCTATATTCAAGGTAGTCAAGGAAAAAAAAAAATCTCTGCAAACCAAGAACACTCACCCAACAAAACTGTTCTTGAAAAATGAAGACAGATAAAGACTTTCCACACAAACAAAAACTGAAGGAGATCATCATTACCAGACCTGTTTTACAAGAACTGTTAGAAGGAGTTTCTCAAGCTGAAAGAATAGGTAGCTAATGGGTAGCTTGAGAACATCTAAGAGTATAAAATTCATAGCTAAAAGTAAATACAAGATCAAATGCAGAATAATAATGTAACAGTGGCATATAAATTACTTATATCTTTAGTATGAAGGTTAGAGGACAAAATTGGTAAAAATAATGGTAACCATTTGTCAAATCATATATGATATATAAAGATGTAATTATGACATTGAAAATTCAAAATCTGGGGAGGACTGAAATTACATTATGGAGTTTTTTGTATACAGTGAAAGTTAAGTTTTTGTCATCTTAAAGTACATTTTTATAACTACAAGATGGTTTTGTAAATTGCAAGGATAAAATCTGTAATATAAAAACAAAACAAAGAGGAGAGAGTGAAGCATCAAAACATGCTACTAGAGAAAAACTATTTAACCACAAAGAAAGACTTTATGACAGGAAGAACGTGTGCACAAAACAAGGAGATATTAGGCAACAAAATGGCAGCAGTAAATTCTTATCTATCAGTAGTTACTTTGACTATAAGTAGATTAAATTCTCCAATTAAAAGATACTGCATGTCGGGATGACTTAAAAAACAAGACCCAGTTATATGTTGTTACAAGAAACTCATTTCACCTGTAAGAAAAGAGCATGGGGCAGCTATACATAGATAAAAGACTTTAAGAAAAACAAAACAAAACAAAAAACCCAACTACAAAAAAAGACAAAGATCATTAAATAATGATACAAGGGTCAATTTAGAAGGTAGTTATAGCAATTGTAAATATATGTACAGCCAACATTGGAGCATCTGTCACCAGTTAGTTGAAGGTTCTTTGGCTCAACTCAGACAGAAATCACAAATCAGCAAAATGCAGCTCCGCTTGGATCCAGACTTTGAGAGCCAATGGCTGTTAGCCCTTGACCCTAGGTTGTGGGTTGCAGATTGCTGCTACTGGTCTTTGCCACTGCTGGGTGCTGTGGCATCACCAGTTAGTGCTGATCAGCCATGCCAGTTGTGACTGCTGCCAGTCAATGCCAGTTGGCCCCACTTGTTACTGCTAGTTGCTGGTCTCTGTTGCCGATCTACTTTGGCTGCTGCTCTCTAGAGCTTTTCAGAGATAATGGCTACAGTGTTTATCGCTGTTTTAAAGCAGTCATTTTGTCTACAGTCCTTGGGATAAATTCCAAATAGATTTATAGGAACTTCCAAGCCCACACAAAAGATAAATAGTAGATTTACAGGACCAAAAGAGTGAGGCGTTATTTGAACAGGGCCTGTGCTACAGCACAGGGCATCAGTACACAAGAGGGAGCCTCCTAGACCAACCCAAGAAATGTGAGGGGAGTGCTGATTATGTTGGAGCAGGAGGCCTGTGACTGGTCTGAATTTGAGTCTGCCAGTTGGTCCAAATGAGTCTAAACTCAAGTCTCGAGATCCAAACCTTCGGATTGGCCCCAATTCAATTCTACTCCTTGGTTAAATTCAAGCCCACAGCAGTAAGGGTAGATGCATACTGGAGTAGGTGTGGGGCATCCAGGACAGTCACGGCTGTCATGGAGGAACATGGGGAGACATGACTACTATACCTACAGCTGCCACATCTCTGGAAATGACAGGGCCTAATTTTTGAAATCTTCAGGATGGCTAGCTGTGTTAGTCACAATATTATTGGGGTTTGGTGATGTTGGATATGTTAATAATGGGCCCAGATCTTTCCTTTATCTCTCTCAAGTTTGGGACATTTTTGCCAGTGCTTCTTTAGAGAAGCAGCAGCAGCACCTGGAGCAGCAGGAGTGGGCCAGGAGCAAAACCCAGCCGCCTATCAGAGCAGCCCAGTGAGTGGCTGCAAAGCAATTTCAGGCTGGCAGGAAGACACTGAGGCAAATTGCCTGTCTATTCTCAGGGAACCATGGAGGAGGCAAAGGAAAGTCAGTGGGAAGGGAATGACAGCTGTTCTCCTCTGTCCTCCAGCTGACACTGGAAAAGGGGGAGAGGTAGGCACTTTCATCTCATCTACATATATAAAGAAAATATAAATCTAAAGGCAATGAAAGATTACAAAGTGATGACAGTATGAGATTTAAGGACATACTAAACTTTCTGCAATGGACATAGCATTCAGACAGAAAATCAAGAAAAAAACTTTGGCCTTCAATCATATGCTGGAACAAATGGATGTAAGAGACCTCTGTAGAACATTCTATCTAGCAGGTGCAGAATATGAATTATTTTCAACTGCTTAAAGAACATTCTCTAAGATACATTATATTTTAGGCCACAAAACAAATCTTCACAAATTTAGGAAGATTGAAAGTGTATCAGGTATCTTTTATGACAGGAATCAAAACAAGGAGGAACTTTAAAACTTTGCAAACACATGGAAATTAAATAACAGTAACCTGAACAACTAATGGATCGATGAAGAAATTAAAAGGAAAATTTTAAAATGTCTCTAGATAAAGTTAGACTCTGCCTTATTTATGGAACATGCCACAATATGCCTAAACCTATGTGATAAAGCAAGAACAGTTCTATAGGGATATCTACAGAAATAATAAAGATTGGAGCAGTAGTGAAAGAAATGGAGACTAGAAAAACAACACAAAATATCATTGTAATGAAAAGTTTGTTCCTTAAGACATAAATAATATTGACAAGGTTTTAGCTCCTATGAGAAAAAGAGAGGCAACTCAAGTAAATAAAAATCAAACATAAAAAGGAGTATTCCAACTGATAGCATAGAAATATAAAGAATCACTAGTGAATACTATGAACAGTTATATGATGACAAATTGGATAACCTAAAAGAAATGAGTGAGTTCCTGAACACATACAACCTATCAACATTGAATTATGGATAAATAGAAGGTCTCAACAGACCAATGATGAATGAGAAAATTTAATCAGTAATGGAAAGTCTTCCATAGAGGAAATACCAAGACCAGAAAGTTTCATTGCTTAATTCTGCTCAACTTTTTAAGAAGAGCTAGTATCAATTCTTAGATTATTTCAAAAAATAGAAGAGGAAGGAGTTCTTCCAAATACATTCTGTGAGGTCAGCATTAGTATGATATGTGCACCAGAGAAGTAGACACCAAAAATGAAAACTACAGTCTAATATCCTCGATGAACATAGAAGCGAATATCTTCAAAAATGCTAGCAAACAAAATGGTCAAGTGGGATTCATCTGAGAAATACAAGATGGCTCAACATATAAAAACCAATAAACATGGTATACCACATCAAAACAATAAAGGACAAAAACCATATGATAAGCTGACAGATGTAAAAAAACACTGAATGCAATTCAACATTCCTCCATGATAAAAAAAAACACTAAATAAATTAAATATAAAGGAGTGTACTTCAGCATAATACAGGCCTTTTGTAATAAGCCAACAGGTAATATTGCATTGAATGAAGAAAGGCTGAAAACTTTCTAAGATCTGGGTCAAGGCAATGGAGCTCACTTTCACCCATTTCATTCAACACAGTACTGGAAAATGAAACCAAAACAATCAGGCAATAGAAATAAAAACATCCAAATTGGAAAATAAAAAGTCAAATTGTCATCGTGTGCAGATGACATAAACACACACACACACACGTGCGCGCGTGCATGTGCGTGCTCATCCAAATACTGTACCAAAAATAAACTTTTAAAACTAACATTGCTATATGACAATAGTAAATCACCTGAATTAGAAAAAAAGAGAGCAATTCCACTTACAATAGTTACAAAAAATGCCGCATGATAAATTTATTCAGGCAGATGAGATATTACTATAATAAAAATTAGCTAGAAATTGATGAAGACACAAAAATTGAAAATACTTCTTTTGTTCATGGTATGAAAATATAAATATTGCTAAAATATTTGTGCTACCTGAAGTGATATGCAGACTGAATCCGGATCTTATAAAAATATCTATGATATTCTTCAAAAAACTAGAAAACAGTCTTACAATTTGTAGGGAAACACATACAACTCCATATAGCTGTAACTATTGTCTTGAGTAAAAAGAACGAAGCAAGAGGCATTGTACCACTTGGCTTAGAAATATACTACAAAGCTGTAATTACCAAAATACCAGGGGACGGGTGTAAAAACAGACACATAGACTGAAGAAACAGAAGAGAGATTTCAGAATTGAACCAACATACCTACAATTGATTGATGTTCAGTGAAGGGACTGAACAAGAAATTGGCATAAATAACAATTTTTGTATATGACTCCAAAAACACAGTGTCTTAGTTATTTTCTTCATCACAGGGTCAAAATAACTGACACCCACTACTTAAAGCAGAGGTTTATTTTGGCTCATCTTTCAATCCATGGTCAACAGCCTCCAAAGAAGAAATAGCATGGCAGAGAGGCATGGCAGAGGAAAAGCTGCTCACGTCATGGAGGCCAGTCAGCAGATAGACAAGGGAGGAGTTGGTGAGGGAGATTCACCATTCCAGGGCACATCCCCAGTGACTTTTTTCCTTCAGTCAGGCCCCAACTCCTTAGAGAAAGATAGTTCTACTGCCCCCATGGTTCAATTACCCTCCACAGGCCCTACTTCTGAGTGCAGGAGCCTTTGGGAGGACATCTAGAGATAAACCATAACATTCTGCTCCTGGTCTCCAAAAGATTCATGTACATCTCTTTATGCAAAATGCACTTAGTCTATCTCTATGAGTTGCCAACTCTTAAAAGTTTCAGCGTCACTGAAAGATCCAAGTACAATGTCTCCTCTGAGACATAAGGCAAATTCTTAGCTGTGAGTCCCTGCAACAAATTGAAAAGAAAATTAAACACTACTCACATACAATGGCAAGGGTAAATATCCCCATTCTGAAAAGGAGGAATATGAGGACAGAAGGCACTGGGACCAAAACAACTCTAAAACTCATCAGGGCAAAAATTACATCCTACAGTTCAGTGTCAAGGACCTGGAGCAAAGATGTGAACTCTAAAAGACTTGGACATCCTCTGACTAGGGCCCACCTGTAACAGCAAGTCAGCTATAGCACCCCCATGGTCCAGTCATCTTCCACAAGTCCTGCATTTAAGCACAGAAGGCTTTGGGGGAGGTGCATCTAGATCTAAGCCATAACACGCAAGAAACAAAAGCAAGAGCTGACAAATGGGTTTACATAAACCTATTAAGATTGTCTATAGCTAAGGAATGATCCACAGTGTGAAGAGACAGCATCTAGAATGGGAGGAAATGTTAACCAACTATTTGTCTGGCAGAGAACTGATATTCAGAATACATAAGGAACTCAAAAAAAGTTGATATAAAACCAAGTAATACAAATTAAAAATGGGCAAAAAGATCTTTCAAAATAAGCAAAAACTAGAGGAATTCATGACCATTAAGCCAGCACTTTAGGACATACTTAAAGAACACTACATGTAAGTTAAGAGTATACTAACAAATGTAGGGGCAGGGGTCTACAGATAAGAAAAAATAGAATAGGGGCCTCATTAGATCTTCTGGCTAATCCTGACTAGAAGGAGTTAACGACTTTACTAGAGAAGTTCCCCTGGGAAATAGGTCAAGGATGGGAGTAGAAAGAGGGAAAAACCAGATAAAGAAAGGCACCAAATGGCCTTGGGACTTGCACCAAGAGACCAGAGAAAGTGCTGACAGGCAGAGTTCAGAGAGAGCCGAGCACACAGAGCCAAGCTGAGATATGTCCGTCCCTCTCCGCCTCCAGTACAATACAGGGAGGGTGGCTGACTAGCTTTGGAAAAGCTCTTACACAAATATGTACTCACACCTGTGCACTAATATATGCATACCATAATATATGTTATATAATATTATATATCAATACTATAATATTATATTATCATGGTAATTATAATTATACCAATTATATTAATATAATATTTTACATATCATATATATATTGACATACTAATATATATATATATATATTCCCTCTAGGGTCACTTTATTATAATTCTAGGGTCACTATATTCATCATAAAATAGAGTACAATAGATAGCCACACACAACCCCTTGCCTAACTCTGAGCTAACTATGAATGAGGTACCCTCTTGCCGACTAGCTGCCCACCTCAAAGATAAGGCCCTAAAAAGTAGGTCAAGGACAAATAGACAAGACAGAAATAAACTGCACATAGACCACTGGAAGAGATGAGGCAGGCAAAGGTGCCCAAAAGCCAATTGGGTTATGGCAAGTACCTGGTTGGGGGAAGGGTCTCTGATGCCCTATAAAAGCAGCTGAGAACAAGGGCCCATATGTAACCACCTTTCTTGTTCCCTCTGCTTTGGTTCTTATCAGAGCAGCTATCTATCTTCTCCTTCTCATTCCTTTCCAATAAAAGTTTTCTTTTCCTTAAACTTTATATCTTTAATACATTGCTGATATTGAAGTTTACAATCCTGCTGAGGTGCTTGCCACAGCAGAGCTGTGGTGCTCTGCCCACCCAGGGACATGAGTATTAGTAAAGAATGAAATATCACAAAACTAACAAAATGGCAGGAATTGGTAGACACTTTTCACTACTAACTCCCTTAATTCTTCAATTAAGAAACACAGATCGGCAAACAGGATTAAAAACTAGGCCAGAGGATTTCAAGATAGTCAACTAGGGTGTCACAGCCACAGCGAATATTTCTGATTTGTTTTTAAAGAAAAGCAGTTACCCTGAAGTGAGGGCTAAATAAATAAATAAAGTCTGCTATTGGGGGATAAATGAAAAGATAATCCAGCAGGACTAATATCCAGTGTTCAGATGGTGGGAGAGGATCGTGGTACCCCACTCACCCCAGACCCAGCATGCACACCTTCTTGGGAAAGCACCAATTTGAGAGAGGAAGCAACATGGCCCCTCAGTGCCAGCCTGGTGGGTTGAATAGCCCCACAGTCACGCTGTCCTCCCCACTAGATAAGGTGAAGAGAGACATTTTAAACCCAGGGGCTCAAAGAAGCCAAAAGCAGAACAGGTTAAAATTTAACTGCCTTGTACCTTCATACTTACCTTCAGAACTGGCTAGTGGGTCTCCAGTGCTGGTGGGCAGTGAGACTGAGGAGAGAGAAAGCTTCCCAAACGCAGACAATGATAACAGTACAATGATAACATACAATGGGAGTGGTGCAGTTAGAACATTCAGCACGCTTCCCATGACCATCACTTGACTCCCACAGGGCGGGGGCACCCCACTAATGCAAGAAGGAAGGAAAAAATTGTTTCTGTAACAATTATGTGGAACAAAATCAGAGTGACCCAGGACCCAGTTAAGCTTTAAGGCAGAGCATCTTCCTATTGTTTTCATGGGCAGGGCTGAAACAGACATCTGCAGTGATCAGTACCAGGCTAGCAGCTTTTTGTCCACTTAATAAGCAAGAAAAACCTGTGGAGGAAGAAATAAAGAGGCCCAGGATATTTACGATCCAAAACAATCAGAGTAATTAGATCAGTGGAGGTCTGTGGGGGACATGCCTGGAGGTTGAAACCAAGGCAGACGTCAGCAGGGAGCAACAGTTCTCAAGGCCTTGGATGGACAATTTTCTGGTTCACAGAGGAAAACTATGTGGCTTTTTGAAACCAGACAGTGATACCAGTGTAGAGGGAGCTGTGTGGAAGTTCTGGGTCAGTGTTATAACAACAATGTGAAGGTTTTTATTCTTATATGAGTCATTATTTCAGTAATTGTAGTTATTGTAATCTTGAACTTGTTTGAATTTGGGCCATCCTGTTTTGTTTTGTTTTTTAATTTTTATTTTCTTCTTTCCTTTTCATTCCCTGTTTCCATTTTTGTTACTCTTCCTTCTTTTGGTTCTTCTTTATTGGTATTGGTGATTATATTTTAGATCTCAAGGGTTTCCTGTTTGACCTTCTATTATGGCTTGTATCTAGATGTCCCTCCAAAGCCTCACATAGTCATAGGTGGGGAGATTTGAAGGTGGATGGATTAGGGTGAGTGAATGTGGATTAAAGGTGTGATTCTGAGATTAGACGTATGATTCTGGGATTAAGGGTGCCCCATCCTGGGTATTGGTGGCACCAATCAGATTGTAACCTGGATAGAATATAAAGGGAAAAGCAGGCTTGCTTCTGCTCCTTCTGCTGCTGCTTGCTGCTCATTGCCTTCTGCCTGCCCTGCTACACCATGAACTATTTCTCCTCTGCAATGCCCCTCTGCCATGCCACCTTGTCTTGGAGCCAGCTGCCTATGGATTGAAACCTCTATAAACTGTGAGCTAAATAAACCATTCCTCCTTTAACTTTGGGCATTGAGTATTTTGTCTCAGCAATGAGAAAAGTAACTAGCGTACCTACTCCCTCTTTTACTGTGTCCTCCCTCCTATATTGTGACTCTCTCCTGCGTTATTCGTAGTTTTTCTGTACTCCTCATTGTCTCTTCTGCTTGCCTTCCCCACCTTCCTTGTCTATCTGATGGCATAAATATCACAGGGGACTGTACAAGTGCATTAGAGAATAAGAACTAACCAGTACTATAAATTAAAGCTCAAGAAAAACATCATTTGCTCATTGTAAAAGCCCCAATGAGCAAGCACACATGGCTTTCAGGGTGCAATGAGTCTCTCACTCTCTGTTCAGAATATACCAATTAATTATTGTGAAAAAACGATTTTCTGTGACACATTATAGTCAAAATCTCAGTTGTCCAAACAAACACAGAACCTTAAAAGCTTTCAGAGAAAAGAAAAAAAAATCACAGATAAATGCATCAGGATTGCAGCAGACGTCTCAACACAAACTTTAAAGGCCAGGAGAGAGTGAAGTGAAGTGAAGTGTTTCAAGCCCTAAAAGAAAAAAAAAAGCTTCCAACCCAGACTATATCCTGAAAAACTATTTGTAAAAATTGATGGAGAAATAAGGACATTCCACAACAAAGAATATCTTAAGAGATGCATGAACATTAATCCAGCACTCCCAAAAAACAAATAAAACAAAATCAACAAACAAAAAAACCTCAAGAATATCCTAGACAGTGACAGTGAAGCCAGCAAAGCCAAAAAGTCAGATGGAATGATTACACCCAACAAGACATGTAGTTAAACAAAAAAGGAAAAATTAAGAAGTCAACAACAGAAAAACTATGCAATGACAGGAACAAACTAATAACTTTCAGTAATAACTCAATGTGATTGGCCTCAACTCACCAACTCAAAGACCCAGATTTGCAGACTGGATCAAAACCAGAATTCGACTGTCTGTTTCATTTAAGAAATTCATCTAATGCAAAAAGAAATTCAGACTAAAAATTAAAAGATGGAAAAAATACTTCACATACCAGGACACCAAACACAAGCAAGGGTAGCAATTTTATTGTCAGATGAAGTAAACTTCAAAGAAAAACTGATCAGAAGAGGAAAAGAATTGTGTTACATATTAGTTAAGGGAAAATCACAATGAACAACACCAAAATCCAGATCATTAGCAAATACTGTGAAAAATCGTACTCCAACAAATTGGAGAATCTTGAAAAAATGGACAAATTCCTAGACATATGATTTACCAAAAGTGAACCTCGAAGACACACAAAAATGCTGAAAAATTTAGTAACAGGAAACGAAATTGAAGCAGTTAAAAAAAAAAAAAAACCCAACACCTACCAACTAAGAAAAGGCCAGGACCTGATGAATTCACTGCTGAGTTCTATAAGACCTTCAGGGAGGATATAACACTAATATTTCTCAAACCTCTTAATAAAATTGCAAGAGAAGGAGTACATACAAAGTCATTTCTGAAAGCTAGCATCACCCAGATTTCAAAGACAAAGACTCAACTAACAAAGAAAAGTACAGGCCAATCCTTTAAATGATTGTAGATACAAAAAGGCCAAGAAGACATTGGCAAGCAGAATGTACAAATCATCAAAAAGATCAGTACTGTGACCAAGTAGGTATCATCCTAGGTATGCAAAGATACACATATGCATACACAAATCAATAAATGTAATGCATCACAAAAACAAGTGCAAGAAGGAAAACAAATCACATGATCATCTCAATAAATGCAGAAAAGGCTTCTGACAAATTCCTACATCTATTCATAGTAAAACTTTTTTTAAAAGGTATAGAAGGACCCTATCCCAATATTATAAAACCCACTTATAACAAACCTACCACCGATATTATATTAAATGGGGAAAAACTAAAATCTTCTCCTATACAATCAGGAAGAAGAAAAAGATGTTCCACTCTTGTTCAGTGTACTACTCAAAACATTAGCCAGCGAAAACAGGTAAGAGAAATAAATAAAAGGGATATGTGTGTAGAAAAAGAATAAGTAAAATTATCACTATTTACATCTGACATGATTCTTTACATTAAAAGACCCAAAACTCCATCAGAAGACTCCTAGAATTAAGAAGCAAGTTCCGAAATGTAGCAGGATACAAAATCAACACACAAAAATGAATACCATTTCTGTACACAAATAATGAACCCACCTAGAAAGAAATTAAGAAAACAATATAGTTCTCAATAACAGCAAGATTAAATTAAATACTTAGGAATTAAACTAAGCAAGCAAGTGAAGGACCTTTACAGTGAAATCTACAGTAATCTGAAAAAAAAAAAAGACATCAGAAAATGCAAAGACATCCCCTGTCATAGATGGGGAGAACCAACATTGACAAAATGCCCATTCTCCCAAAACTAGTATGTAAATTTAGTGCAATTCCAATCAAAATATTGACAACATTTATCACAGAAAGCAATTGTAAAAGTTCTGTGGAACCAGAAGAGACCCAGGATACCAAATGCAATCCTGGGTAATAAGAGCAAAGCGGGAAGTATCACAATCCCAGATTTCAAGTTATATTATGAAGCTACAGTGATAAAAACACTGATGGTACTGATATAAAAACAAACATGTGGGTCAATGGAACAGAATAGAGGATCCAGAAACAACCCCAGGAACACTGAGCCACCTGATATCTAACAGAGTGGCCAAAAGAACACAGCAGGAGAGAGGCTCTTTAGCACATGGGGAAACTGACCATCCACATGCAGAAGACTGAAACTAGAACCATGTGCCTCACCATATACTAAACTAAAATCAAAATGGATCAAACATTTAAATATTAATACAGAAACAGCCACCTGGAAGATAAAATAAGTAAAATTCTTGAGAAGATAGGCATAGATAAGGACTTTCTGAACAGGACTCCAATTGTTCAAGAAAAAAATATCAAAAATCAACAAATGGGATCGTATCAAGTTAAAAAGTTTGCACAGCAAAGGAAACAACCAACAGAGTAAAGATACAACCTACAAAAGATGAAATAATTTTACTGGCTATGCCTTGGATGGAGCATTACATCTAGACTATAAAAAGAACTAAAAAAATTAGAACCCCCAGGATAAAAGACCCTCAAATCAAAAATGGGCAACAGAAATGAATAGACATTTCTTAGAAGAAGAAGTACAAATGGCTGATAAATACGTAAAAAATTTCCAACATCACTGGCCACTACAGAAATGCAAATTAAAACAATATGAGATTCCATCTAGTTCCAGAGAGAATGGCAATCCATAAGAAATCAAATAATAACAAATTCTTGCAAGGCTACAGGGGAAAATAAAACCCTTCTATATTGCTGGTGGGAATGTAAACTAGTACAACCAGTATGGAAATAAGCAGATAAAAATGACTGCAAAGGGCATATGCCAAAAGCATTGTTGTTCTCAAAAATCATTAAAGATTGTTTGTAGACAGATGAAACTGGACCCTTATCTCTCACCATGTACTAAATTAAAATCAAAATGGATCAAAGATCTAAGCATTAAAACAGAAACATTAGGGCTGGGGATTTAGCTCAGTGGTTAAAGTGCTTGCCTTGCAAGCACAAGGGCCCGAGTTCGATCCCCAGCACCAAAAAAAAAAAAAAAAAAAAAACCAGAAACATTAAAACTTCTGGAAGATAAAATAGTTAAAACACTTGAAGACATAGGTGTAGGAAAGGATTTTCTAAAGAGAACCTCAATTGCACAAGAAATAGAAGCAAGAATCAACAAATGGGAGTATATCAGACTAAAAAGCTTCTGTACAGTAAAAGAATCAGTAGAGTGAAGAGAAAACCTACAGAACGGAAAAAAATTTTTGCTAGCTACTTCTCAGATGGAGGACTAATATCTAGAATATATAAAGAACTCAAAAATTAAACCACCTAAAAAAATTAAACCACCTAAAATTAAAGACTCAGTCAAGAAATGGGCTAGAGAAATGAACAGACACTTCACCAAGGAACAAATAGACTTGGTTAACAAATACATGAGAAAATGTTCGACATCTCTGGCCATTACAGAAATGCAAATTAAAACAATGCTAAGAGTCCATCTTACTCCAGAAAGAATGGCAATCATTAGGAAATCAAATAACAAATGTTGGCATGGCTGTGGAGAAGAAGGGACCTCCTGCAATTATTGGTGGGAATGCAAAGTAGTATAACCATTATGGAAATCATTATGGAGATTTCTCAATGAACTGAAATTAGAAATCCCATATGACCCAGATATTCTTCTACTAGGTATCTTCCCCAAAGAACTTAAGTCATAATACTACAGCAATACATGCATACTAATGTTTATAGCAGCAGAATTCATAATAGCTAAATCCTGGAAGCACCCTGTATACCTATCAACAGACGAGTGGATAAACAAAATGTGGTATCTATATATAATGGAATACTACTATGCTATAAAAATATATAATGGAATACTACTTTACCATAAAGAATGACAAATTTGAGGTAGGAAAATGGATGCACCTGGCAAATATAATGTTGAGTGAAATAAATCAGATGCACAAGCTTAAATACTGTATGGTATCTCTCAGTTGAATGAGGCAAAGTACAAGCAAAGAAAATGATAAAGGATGGACAGAACTGTGCAAGGGGACAGATATCATCCAATAGGGAGTAGTCCAAGGAAACAAGGACAAGGGATGAGGAGGAAGGGAAGGGGAAATGAGAGGAATAAAGACATGCCACGTACAAGGTCCTAATAACTCCAATTGATGGAAACAGATGCTATAACATGAGCTCAGACAAGTAATATCAATAAGTATGTAAAAGGTGATATGAGAACCAGAGGAGGGGGTGGAGGGAAGGGGAATTAGAAACAGAAGCTATAATATGTACACGTAACTACTCCCCAAGATGATTGTAAACCACGTCAACTGCAAACATGTACCAATAAAATAAATTTTAAAAATTTTAACATTCAAAAACAAAAAATAAGAGCATTAAAAACTATACACTACAGATACACATTCTTTGCTTATATACTGTAAATGTATTTTAAAAGTGGACTGGTATCAGCCTTATAGAAAAGTAAAGGAGAGACTTTTGAATATTTAAGGGAAGCAACAATAAAATTATGCTTTGTCACATGTCTTGACCCATCTCTGAGTTCTAAGAAAATTCAAATACAACTGATTTCACCAGTATTTAGCCAAACTCTTCTTTCTCAAAAACAAATATGTAATACCAAAAAATTTTTTTAAAAATAATCCTCTGGATAATAGCTGGGTCATAGAAGAAGTTAAAGAAGAAATTAAGCAATTTATACAGATAAATGATAACGAGAATACAACATACCGGAACTTATGGGATACAATGAAAGCAGTGCTACGGGGGAAGTTTATCGCATTGAGCTCCCACATCAAGAAGACAGAGCGAGCTCAAATAAAAAACTTAATGGTGAAGCTCAAACAACT
>PVJO010018061.1:0-37643 GCA_004026905.1 Hystrix cristata | reverse complement strand
GCGGGAAAGGGGCTGGAGGTGAGTATGGGCTCTGGATGGGAAGCCCAGTGGGGTAGCGAGAGATGGGAAGAGGAGATAGTGAGGGTAAGGAAGGGTCAGAGAGAGGGTCTGGGGGATGGGACACAGGGCCACAGGGCAGGGAACTGTGTCCATAAGAATCAGGCGATGGGGAGCGCTCGATTACAAAGTAGTATTTGTTTGGGGGGGGGTTCAAGTGCGGCAAAGCAACCTGATTGGCTTCCATCCATCGTGTAGCGTCCTGCAAGTGACTAAACTCGACGAAGGCGAAGCCCCGGCTCTGACCTGGAGACAGCATTCAGATACAGACGCAGTGGGTTAGTCAACAGCTTTGGACACACGGCGTTCCCGGGGGCAGGACCCGAGGGGAGAGGACCAGGGGCAGAAAGGGAAGAGGGAAGAGGAGAAAGGAAGAAAAAGAAGCAATCAGAGAGAGTAGGGATGTAGAAGGCAAGGTAATAGTCAAGAGGGGCAGGAAAGAGGGAAGGTGGAGGGGGAAAACAGAACAGGAGAGCAATCAGGGTAGGGGGAGAGAGACACACACCCCAAATGGGCAGAGTAAGGGAGAGACAGGGCTCAGGCAGACCTGTCTAGCCAGCCTGGGGTAACAGAGATGGAGAGAAACAGTGGAGAGGGGAAGGATACAAGGAAAGATTTGTCTCCAAAGGATTAAGTAGGGCAGGCTGCTGCCTCCATGTAGGCCAGAGCAAATCACCCAAGGGGAGGCCCAACATAAGGCCAGGGGTGCCCAGGAGGGGTCCTGGAGCAGGTGTTTAATTGAAGGAGCAAAAGAGAAGCTAGGCCAGGCTGCCCTGTGAGGCTAGGAGGGTTCCTGGCCCATGGGGAACCAGGCAGTTAGGGATACAATCTCATCTCAGCCTTGCCACGGTGATGGGGAAGGGGGGCCTCACTAGGGAGCCACCTGAGGACCATGGTGGGAGACTACAGCCACCAACAGTCCAGATCCTCCTAGACAGAAGGAGAATGTTGGCCAGGATTGGCTAGGATGATCTTAGAGGTAAAGATCAGTGGGTGCCTGAGAGAAGTGTCCAGGGCCATTGTGAGGCTGCACAGGGATGCCTCCCTGGGGGACAGCCCCAGAGCTGGTCAATGTGTGGACTGGCTGGAGTAAAGGAGAGCAAGACCTACATGCCACCAAGAGAGACTCTAGGCCCGGCCATGGCTGGCGAAGGGGGTTGGAGCTTGAGACCTCAGGAAAGCATTGCCTTCAGAGGTGGGAACACAGGGAGACTCGGGATGTGGTAGGGTTTGAGGGCATGCTTGATCTCCAAAAGAACCAGCATTAGGGTGCACAGGAGGATAGAATGGTAAAATCAGAGAAAGACAGATAGAGATTGTGGGGGAGGAAGGGAGAAGGCAAGAGGGAGAAAGGGGTAGAAAAGGGATGGGAGGAAGAGGAGGAGGAGGAAAATGAAGAGGAGGAGAAGGAAGAGGGGGAGGAAGAGGAGCAAGAGGGCGAGGAGGAGGTGTGGGGAGGAGAGAGACTGAGAGATGGCAAGAGAAGCCCAGGCAAAGTGAGGCCCCACCGTGCCTGCCTTGGGGAGCCTGGGCAGAGGTCCTGCAGAGACAACTCCCCCCACCACCCCACTAAGCTCAGGCCAGCTCCGAGCAGCCTGAAAGAGGGAGGGAGGGAATGGGTGAGGCCAGAAAGTCCTGGCTGCTCCTTGGGATGCACCCTTGGATGAGAGCCATCCCCTGCCTCCCCTCTTGGGACACAGGGTGGGTCCATGTCAGACCTCCTTTCTGGTGAGAGGCTGTTGCCAGAAAAATGTGGAGAGCAAGGGGCAGTGAAGTAGAAGAAGGAAGGAAGGGAGTGTCCTGGGAGGGGTCACTATTTGACATTTAGAGTCCCAAAGAGGAGGTTCCACAGAGCCTGGCCCTGGCTCTGCCCCTGGGGAGCGCTCAACTCAGTCCAGAGCTGCACCCCCTCCCCAACACACCCCTGTAGAGGCTGCTGGCTGGAGCTGTGAGGAGAGTAGGGGAGGGGCCAAGAAGAAGAGAGGGCACCCCCCAAGCTGTCCATTCCCAGCTGTGGCAGGAAGGTGGGAGGGAGGGGAAGGGAGAGGCAGAGGCAGGAGGGAGATTCGAAGGCTGAGGCTGGCCAGCAGAAGGAAGGGACACTGGGAACGAAAGCTCACCTGAGGATTTGTTCCGCATCAGCCGGACCTCCCGAGCTTGGACGCCATGGGACTGTAGCTGGCCACGGATCTGCACAAGGAGATACAGAACGCCACAGGCTCAGCACAAGGGGTGGCTGGGTATGCGAGGCTGGCAGTGGTGGTGGGGGGCTCTGAACCCCAAGGGCTCATTGGCAAAAGGCATACCATCTCTGCCTCTTTTAGTGTGTTCCCTCAAGCGACAACAGCCCCAGACCCACACCAGAACCCGGCCCTGGCTTCCAGCCCTGGATGTGCAGAAAGTGAGTCAAATGAAGACAGGGGCACAGTGCGGGAAAGAGAGTGGCAGCAAGATGACCCCTGGGGCACAGAGACAAGAAAGAGGAAAGCAAGTGAGCTAGCAACTTGAGTGGTGGGTAAAGTGATCTGATAAGGGGCTCGGTGTAAGTCATGCAGTAAGGAAAGCTGGGACGTGACTCTTGCCCTTGGCAAGGGGTCTACTCCCTCCCCCAGCTCACGTTAAGACACTCAGGACACAAATAGCAAAGTAGGGAGGACAGGAGCCTGAGCAGGTCCCAGCCACATGCCCTAGACTGAGAGGAGCAGGGATTGAGGGGGAGAGAAGGGCTGTGTGTTCCTGGTCTGGAGACCTTCCTGGCTGAGGGGGCCAGAGAGAAGCTGCAGGGGCACACGAGGAGCAGGCAGCACCTCTTGTGAAGGACAACAGCCTATACCAGACACTCTCAGGAGGGGTCTTCCTGCCTCTTGGCCTCAGTTTCCTCATCAGGGCAGAAAACAGGAAATGAGTCTCACACACAGAGACACGCATGCACACATGAGGTGGAAAGATGCTGAGGAGAGCCACCAGAACCACACGCTCAGGGAGGGCGCAGGAAGCAGCGAGCATGTGGGTTCTGGGCTCCAGTGGCCCAAGTTCTGACCCCACCTCTGCTCTGCTACTCACTGGCTGTGGGACCTGGGGTGAGTTGCCTTGCTGCCAGCCCTTGGTAGGATGGAGTACAAGAAGCACCTGCCCGATAGGGCGGCTGTGAGGAGTTGATCAGACCTGGCACCTGGCCCACCCTGCTGCAGATCCTTAGGGGATGTCAGCAGTCAGAGACTGCCTGGCCCTCAATGTGACAGGTGGGCTGCACTTTAGAAGTTCTCACACACCCAGGTGGGATCTCTACTGCCACAAAACGGGAGACTAGCAGGCTTCAGAGGAGCACTGCTGAGAACTCACAGGGGTGGAGGGCACTAAGAGGGTCAAGGAGCAGACAGGCTAGTCAGAAAGCTAGTCTAGCAGCCTTCTTCTGCTTTTCCTGTGGCTCATTACAAGAAGGAAACAGGAGAGAAGGGAGAAAGATGGAAGGGACAGAACGTCACAAAGGCAAACAGAGCGGAGAGGCTGTCAGCAGCCACCCAAAGTGCTGTGGCCAAGCCAGTGATGAGAGCTGATGCTGTTGACAAAAGGGGTAGGGAATGAGAATGGAATTCCAGAAAATCCCCACCTCCACCCCCATGGGCTGCAGGGCCCCGGCGTCATCTCTGTCACCAGTAATACCCAGCACTGGGCCTGGTAAGGGATGGAAACCAACAGAATGTGCAGGAGGGATGCTCTTCACGCCCCCACACCCACCAGCACCAGGCACCCACAGCCGTTGCCCCTGGGCCGAGCTGGCCTATCTGACACCCCTCCCATCCAGATCAGGAACTGCAGGGCCTGCCCATGGAGGATTGACAGTGCCAGGGGACAGGAGCCGGGTTGGGGGAGAGGGGAGGAAAGGTGCTGAGGTTGAGGGGAGGGAGGGGTGGGAAGAACTTCAGGGCACTGGAGGAGACCCCGCCTGGCCTCCTGCTCTGCCACCTGCCCAGGGCCATGGGGGGCACGTACGTCATCCTCAGTGGCTGCCTGTGGCAGCATCCTCAGCATGACGATGTTACTGGCCTTCTCCTCCTCCTCCTCATCCTCCTCCTCCTCCTCCTCCTCCCCTTGCTCGGTCCGATAGTCCTGGTCCCGATAGTCGCCGTCTCGGGGGAAGCCTGGCGGGCCAGTGGGGCTGTGCCTGTGCCGCCGCCGCCGCCTACGCTGAGTCTCGGAGCCCGGGGAGGCCTCGTAGGAATCCTGGCCGACAGAATGAGACGAGAGACACCAGACGGGCAGTCAGTCTGGACGGGCCTAAGAGCTGGCCGCTGGCTCTCCGAGGCAGTCAGGCTCTGAAAGCCAGGGTGCGCGGGCTCCGGCTAAAGGTTCAGGCAGGTAGGATGGGCAGGCCTTGGACTGCAACCTTTCCGGGGCTGCAAATGCTCCACAGGATACTTTTGGAGGGAGTTGCTTCCAAAGGACAGCAGTATTAGTGTGGGCAGGAACTCCCAAAGGCAGGGAACAAGACATAGCTTAAACCTCCCCAAGATGAGGTGCCCTGGAGTTGGAGCACCGGACTCTGCCCTTGATTTCTCCCCTCCTCCTCCCTCATCAGCCCAGCTGGAACATACACAATTTTTCCCAGTGCCAATGAAGGCCACTTAACCCTATAGTTCCCAGCCAAGGCCTGGGCCCAGCAACTGAGCTGGGGGCATAGGAACAGCTTCAGATCTGGGCCAGAAACACCCAACAGGAAATGGCAAAGGTGTGAGAGCTACAGACAACCACCTTTCTCTAGTCTATGTATCTCAGCCCTGGCCCGGCCTTTGTCACTACCAGTCTCTTTCAAAAAACAGGGTGTGGGGGCCAAGGCGTAGCTCAGTAGTAGAGCACTTGCCTAGTGTGCCTGAGTCTCTCCCTGAGTACCATCCCCAGCACAACAAAAAACAACAATAGCAAGCAGGGTATGATTGCTGGGTTCTTGGTTATTGCCCAAATAACCCATGCCAGGACTAAGCTCACACTCTCCCATCTGTAGAGGCCGGAGCCAGGTAACCAGCCACTCCACTTCCACACCTGACAGACATCCAGGCCCAGCTCCACGGTGGCCACTGGGGGAGCCTGGCTGCCCGCAGCCCGTGGCCCCTGACCAAAGCTGGCAGCCCGCCCTTGGGGTCTCTGCACTGGGCCTTTCAGAGGGAGAAGGCGGCTCATACCATGTCCTTGACCCCAGGGCTAGGCTTACAAGAGTACCCTTCCCCCTACTGGACAGGAGAGCTGTCTGCTTGCTTGAACCAGAGCCCTGACTGTTTCTTCTCCTCAGATGGGGGACTCTCTGGCGCTAAGGATCACACCCCACCCCCCCCCAGGCTAGGGCTACCTACCCTAGGAAATGGCTCCCTAGGGAACCTGTTTAGGAGCTCTGTCAGTGCCAGGAGTGCCTGTGGCTCGCCTCCTAGAGCTGCTTGGCTTGGAGATATCTTGTCCTTCTATTTCCCTCCCAACCCCAGACGCCGGGTCCCACGGAAGAAACTCTAAGTGCCCTAATTGGCAGGGAGCAGGCAGTGAGGGCTTGTGGTGAACCACAGGCCCCAACCGAACAACAGAGAAGAAGGGAGAGAGGTGGTGGCCAGGGGCCCTCAGAAGTACAGAGGCAAGCATGTGGAAGCCAGGGAGGCCCAACTGGGGAGTGGAGCCCTGAAAGAAGGGAGCAGGATAGACCCTGCAGGCATGGCAAAGCCACTGAGCACAGTCCAAGGGCACGGAGCAAAGTGCTGGCCCCAGGCCTGAACGTCCCCTCACCTCCGCACTCTGCTCCTCAGATGAGTCGTCATAGTCATGCTTGCCCTCCTGACTGCCATACTCTCGGGGATATGAGCGGTAGTCCATGTCCCGGTAATCATGGTCTCGGCTTCGGGTCTCCCCACCATCATCCTGCGAGCGGTCGGTGGCTCCGTAACGGCCGGTCCTGTCGCCACGACCACCTCTAGGGGAAGAAGGATGGGGATCAGAGGGCTGTCCTTCCTGAAAGGTCCAAGAGGAGAGGGTAACCTCACTCCCACCCCCACTCCACCCCCTAGACAAGGGCTCTAAAAATTTCACTTCCTGGCATGGCTGGTCGCCACATGTCTCACAAAGCCAACCCACCTCCCTCCAGCCCTCTCCACCTCTCTGGCTTGCTTCCTGTGTACCTCAGGTGTGGCCTCCTGACTGGTTTGTTCATCTCCACCTGGGCCTTTCTCTCTCAGGTCAGTCTTTGCATCCTGAATCCCAAACATAAGTGTTCTCTAAGGCAAACCCAGTCAAACCCCACATGTCCCTTCCTTCAGTGGCTTTCTCTTTAGTGGCCAGGTGAACACTGAAATGCCCACCAGCATTCTACTACCACATCTCCCAAAGCTTAGCATGGTGCTGAGGACTAAGTAGGTGCTGGCAATTATTTTTTTTAGACAAAATAATGGCTAAAGTGCCAAAAAAAAAAGGGCTAAAATAATACTCTAAAAACAACCAACACATATTTATTTAAACGAAGAAAGCACAGGCAAGCAAGAAAAATCAGATTCCACCAGAAATGTGATGGGATTCTAATTCTGGTCATGAACATCACAGAATGTCCATTATCAGTGACATTCTTAATGTTAAACTAAAAGATTAGCTAGAACAATTAAACAACGAAAGCAAGAAAGGGGTTGAAAAGCTGGAAAGGAAAAGGTAAAACTACTACTACTTGTAGCTGACACGAGGGTAAGCCTGTAAAGCCTAACAAATCAACTGACAAATGATTATGAATAATAAATCAGGAGCTGTGGGTACAGCTCAGTGGTAGAGCGCCTGTCTAGTATCACAGGCCCTGGGTTCCATTCCCTCTGTCGCAAAATAATTATCAGTAAGGATGCTGGATGCAAGATTAATATGTAGAAATAAATACTTTGCCTGTTCTCAGATAAATGCTGTTCAGAAAATATAAAGATATTAAATGTAATTACATCAAAAAAGTTAAATACCTAAACATGTGCAGTATCTTCAGACTCTATTTCACATATATACCAAGATAGATCTGAAATAGATCAAGGATGTAAATGGAAGAAACGAAACCATAAAAGTAAAACAAAAATCACAGAAAGGAAACACAAATGATTTGTGTTTGAAAAGATACTTTCTCTCACTCATAATGGAAGATGAAAATTAAAACTACACTGGATAGACCATTTTATTTATTTTTATTGTTTTGTTTATTGAGACAGGGTCTCATATGTAGGTCAGGGTGGCCTTGAACTCAATATGTAGCCCAAACTGGCCTCAAACTTGTGGCGATCCTCCTGCCTCAGGCTCCCAAGTGCTGGGATTACATGTGTGCACCACCATACCTGGCTGGACAGACCATTAACAAAAACATAAAATTTTTGTATATATTTTCCTAAATCTTTTGGTCTCTTGAGACAGGGTCTCACTATGTACTCTAGGCTGACTTCAAATTTGTTATGTTGCCCAGGCTGACCTCAAACTCACGATCTGCCTGCCTCAGCCTCCCAAGTGCTGGGATTACAGAAGAGCACCACCACCCTGGCTCCAAAATCATTTTTACTGTGGTAAAATACACATAAAATTTGCCTTTCTTGGGCTGGGGATTTAGCTCAGTGGTTAGAGTGCTTGCCTAGCAAGCGCAAGGCCCTGAGTTCGATCCCCGGCACCAAAAAAAAAAAAAAAAAAAAATTGCCTTTCTAACTTTTTTTGGGCAGTACTGGAGGATTGAACCCAGGGCCTTTGCACAAAGCTATATCCCCAGTACTTTATTATCTTTTTATTTTGAGGCAGGATCTTGCTAAATCCCTAAAGCTGCCCAGGCTAGGATCGAACTTGTGATCCTCCTGCCTCAGTCTCCCCAGGTGCTGGGATTACAGGTACCTTTTTAAAGTATGTAATTCAGTGTCATTAAGTACATTCATGTGTTGCCCAACCATTGCCATAGTCTATTTCCAGAACCTTTTTATCATCCCAAACAGAAACTCTGTACTCATTAAACAATAACTTCTCCTCTCCATCTTACTGCAAAATCTCTATTCTCCTTTCAGTTTGTACGAACTTACCTATTCTATGTATAAGTAGACTCATGTAACATTTGTCCTTGTGTCACTAGCTTATTTTTCTGAGCATGTTTTCAAGGTTCATCCATGTTGTAGCATGTATAAGAATTTCCTTCCTTCTTACGCTTAACTAATCTATTGTATGTACACATCATATTTTGTCTATCCATTCACCTGTGCATGTGCATGGACACTTGAGTTATTTCTACCTATTGGTTGCTTCAGCTATTGTGGATAATGCTGCTAGGAATGCTAGTGTATAAGTACCTGAGTCCTTGCTTTTAGATCTTTGGAACTGAATCATGTGGTAATTCTGTTTAGATTTTTGAGGAACTGCCAAACTGTTTTTCACAGCAGCTACACCATTTCACATTCCCACTAGCAACCCACAAGAGTTCCAATGTCTCTACCTCCTCAACTAACACTTGTTATTCTGGATCTTTTCATGTGCTTATTGGCCATATATATATATCTTCTTTGGGGAAATGTAAATGTTTATTCAAGTTCTTTCCCTCTTTTTTTTGACACTGGGGAATGAACTCAGGGCCTAGGGCATGCTAAGCACTGGCTATACTACTGGCCAGTGGCTTCCTCATCCCTTGGCCATAGTTAAATTGGATTGTTTAATTGTTTCAAGAACTCTCAGAGGGGAGGAAGGGGAGAGGACATAAAGATGTATAATCTAGTTGAGCATGCCGGTGCATGCCTGTAACCCTAGCACTTGGGAGGCTGAGGCAGGAGGATTGCTGAGAGTTCGAGGCCAGCCTGGGCTACCATAGTGAGCTTCAAGGCAAGCCTGAACTACACAGTGAGACCCTGTCCCCAAAAAACAAAAAAGCATAATTTACACATATCGATTCTCCACAATGAATATTATTACTGTACACTGCAAGCATTTAATTAAAAAAAGAGCTCTTTGTTATGTTCTGGATAGTAATCCCTTACTAGATATATGATTTGTGAATATTTCTCTTTTGCTGCAGGTTTTTCATTCTCTTGATAACGTCCTTTGATGGAAAAAGGTTCTAATCTTAGCTGAGCACGGTGGTGCAACCTGTAATCTCAGCATCTGGGAGACTGAAACAGGAGGATTGCTGCAAGTCTGAGGTCAGCATAAATCACATAATGAGACCCTGTCTCAAAAAAACTAAAAAAAAGTTTCGAATCTTGATGAAGTCAGACTTACTTTGTAATAATTTTTGATTCAAAGATTTTAATAGAGTCCTTGTATACCCTTCACCTAGCTTCCTGTAATATTCAGAGAACTATGGCATATTTGTCAAAACTAAGAAATTAAACTACAGACTTTACTGGGATTCCACCCGTTTTCTCGTATGTGTTCTTTTTTCTGTCCTAGGGTATCTTGTTGCATTTGATCATCATGTCCCCTCAGTTTCCTCTGGTCTATTAAAGTTTGTCAGTCTTTCCGTGTATTTTTTTAATGACCATTACAGTTTTTAAAGAGTACTGGTCAGGTCTTTTAAAGAATATCCCTCAACTTGGTTTTATATGACACACTCTGATTAGGCTTGAGATTATGGTTTTTTTGCTGGTTTTGTTTTTTTACAGTCCCAGGGATTGAATTCAGGGCCTTTGCACTGAGCTGCATCCCCAGCTCCTTTTTATTTTTGAAACAGAGTCTTGCTAAGTTGCCCAGACTAGGCTCAAACTTAGGATCCTCCTACCTCAGTATTTTTTTCAGAAAGCATATAACAGGGGTTGGGGATTTAGCTCAGTGGTAGAGCGCTTGCCTAGAAAGTGTAAGGCCCTGAGTTCGAGCCCCAGCAGCCCTCACTCCCACCAAAGGCATACAACAAAAGTGAGATCTATGTGACCGTGTCACAGCAAGGTGTACACATAAGCGTGCCTTATCTCTGGTGATGCTGACTGTGGTCATCTAGTTAAGGTGGTATCTGCCAAGTTTCTACCCTGCTAAATTGCTGTTTTTTCCTTTCCATACTCTCTTTGTTGGAAGCAAGTCACTAATACCAGTCCACACTCAAGAGGGGAACTAACTCTGCCTCTTGGAGGGAAGGATATCTACACATATTATTTAGAATTTTTCTTTAAGGAAGATTTGTGACAGAACATTTTTAACCTAACAGATTTGCCAAAGTCCAAATGTTTGACAACACACTCTGTTAGCAAGGCTGTATGGGAAATAAGCTCTCATACTGCTGGTAGCGATAAAAATGGAACAATCCTTTTGGAGGCGAATTTGGCAATAGCTGACAAAACTAAAAATCTATAGACACTCTGACCCACAATTCTACTTCTGGGAATTTAACATGCAGATATTCACATGTGCAAAAACATGATCTACCTCAGCAATGTTTACAACAGCAAAGGACAAGAACTTACTGTCAGTAGTATGAGTATTTTAGAAGTTTTGGATATGATGTTTTTTCCATGTTTGCTTACTATAGGTAACCTTTGCTATTTGAACTCTAGTCATCAGAATTCAAGAACTGAGTCAAACCCAGGGCCTCACACATGCTAAGCAAGTACTCTAGCACTGAGCCCCCTCTATTCGTAGGTGAAATCCTGACCTCTTTTGACACCAAGATACAAAAAATTAATCTGTACACCCAGAACTCTTGCTACCTAAACTAAGTAGGGAAACATTTGAATAGTTAGGGATACTTCTAATTGTTCACAGAGCACTCTGAATAAACACCTTCCAATTGCAGACTTCTTTTTTGGTGCTGGGGATCGAACTTGGGCCCCTGTACTTGGAAGGCAAGCACTTTAACCACTGAGCTAAATCCCCAGCCCAATTGCAGACTTCTTTTATAACAGAAAACCATAAAATGCCAAAATTGGTGGAAGAGACAAAATAGTTATCAAAAGCTGGCCCAGGCCTAGGGGGTGTAGCTCAGCAGTAGGGCACTTGCTTACCCTGCATGAAGCCTTGAGTACCATCCCAGCACCTACAACCCCCAAAACAAAACAAACACAAAAACCAAGGCCCAGATGCTTTTAAAGGTGAGCTCTAGAGCAGGGTGTGGTGGTGCACACCTGTCATTCCAGCACTCAGGAGGCTAAGAGGATCCCTGTGAGTTCAAGGCCAGCCTGAGGTACTGAGTTCAAAACCAGTCTGGATTATACAGCAAGACCCTATCTCAAAAAACCAACAAAACAACAATAAGAAAATGAGCTCTACTAATCTGTGAAGCTAAAAATAATTCTTATACAAATTTCTCCAATAAATAGAGAAATAGTTAAAGCTGCCCAATTTATGTCATGAGGCATTTACTTTGATCCCAACGCCAGATAAATAAGGAAAATTACAGATTGACTTTACTGGTAAACATAGATGCAAACATCCTAAATAAAACAATAGCTAATTGAATCTAGCAGTCTTTTTTAATAATAAAACAAAATTTATAACAAAATAATAAGAGACTAACAGCAGTTAATACACTCAGTGTCATTATCTTCAAAGTAGTTACTCGGAGTACACCACGTCAACAAAAAAGATTCTTTGTTACCAAGAAGAAACAGAAAATAGCACAAAACTTTCTTTTCAAGGAAGAAAAGCTAGTTGTATAAATGGAACAAATTAGCATATATTTTTGAAACAAAGCATCTATGTTTTTGAAACAAAAATGTATGTTTCAAAGTATGTATTTTTGAAACAAAGGAATATTTGACACAAATTAGGTAACAAAATTACCTTCTTTGAAACAAAGAAGGTAATTTGGGGATAGCAGGGTTTTTGTGGGGTTTCTTTTGGGGGGGTGCTGGGGATCAAACTCAGGGCCTTGCACTTACTAAGCAAGCGCTCTGCCACTGAGCTAAATCCCCAACCCTAGGGATAGCAGTTTTTAAAGTATAAATAAATCACTTAAATAAATTTCTATCAAAAATTCCTAAGTAAGCGAGCATTAGAAAACTCAAATTGAGAAACATTCTATGAAACAATTGACCTCAAAATACGCTAAGGTTATAAAAGACAAAGATGATGAAATCATTGCTTGAGACTAAAGGAAACTAAAAATACAAAGTAGTTCAATACAATTTGTGATCTTGGATTGGATCTTGGGAGTGGGGAAAACCAGCTTATAATGGACATTGTTGAGATAACTGATGATTATTGGAATATGGGCTTTACATGAAAGTACTATGTCACTGTTAACTTTCCTGATACTGGTAAGTGTATTGTGGTTATGGAGAGAAAGTCCTTGCTCTTAGGACATACACGTTGTCAGACTTAAAGGGTCATGTCTGCCACTAACTCAAATGATTAAGGACCTAATACTGTGTGTGTGTGTGTGTGTGTGTATAGAGTAATAAAGCAAATGTGGCAGAATATTTATAATTAGTGATTCTAGGGGCCGGGGATTTAGCTCAGTGGTTAGAGTGCTTGCCCAGCAAGACCAAGGCCCTGAGTTCTATCCCTGGCACACACACACACACACACACACACACAAAAATAATAATAGTTAGTGATTCTAGCTAGAAGTTAGGAGTTCATGAAACTTCAACTTTTCTGTAAATTTGAAAAATTTTCAAAATAATAAGTTATAAACACATACATACAAACCATGACCAATAGGGCATAGCTCGAGAATGCCAAGGATGTAATTTAATGCAATTTGTAAAATTAATGGACAGTGAGAGGGAAAAAAGCATGATTACTAAATTGCATGCCATGCAAGCACACTACCACATGATCAATATTAACAAAGATTAGAGACTTTTCTTGGTTTATTAAAGGCTATACTATATAAATTTACTGCACATGTCATATTTAACAGACAAACTTTGGACAGATTTCCTTTAAGAGCCTGCTGTACCTGGCCTCCCTTAAAAAAATTTTTTTTTGGTGCTCGGGATCAATCCCAGGGCCCTGCATGTGCAAGCATGTGCTCCAAAACTGAGTAACACTCCCAGCCTGGACCTCAGTAATCATAATTATACAACTCCCAGTATTTAGTTGGGCACATGGCTATCCATAATAAAGACCATGTGGCTAAATTCTGGCAGATAGAAAGTAAATTTCTATTTACTACATAAAAATTCTGGGATTCCAGCAAATGTTCTTCGAAGAAGGCATGTCCTTTCATTCCCCTTCCTTCTTCGTGTTTCCTGAGTACTACATGCTACGGGGGGGTAGATAGAAGGGGCTGCCTAGCAGCCTTGGACTCATTGTCAACCTGCAGATTGCCTTTATGGGGAAGAAAAGTTAAACTATCTTGTTTAAACCATTATTCATTGGATTTTCTGTTTCAATCAGCCAAAGCAAATCCCAATCTGTATACCCTAAATCACTGACACTATTGTGTATGTGTATGTGGTACTGCAGACTGAACTCAGGGCCTTCACATTGAGCTGCATCCCCAGCCCTTTAATTTTTTTTAAATTTTGACACAGGGTCATTAAAGTCACTAAATTGACCCAGTTGGCCTCCAACTTGAGATCCTCTTGCCCTGGTGTTGGGATTCCAGGCTTGCAGCTCCACACCTTGCTCTCATTTATTTATTCATGTATGCTAGGCATGCCCTCTGCAGCTGAGCTGCACCCAGCCTCTCTCACTGGTACTATTTTATATGGTAGGAAATGTCCCGGATATTACTATAGTGAAGTAGCAAAGCAGATTTGCCTTTAACACAACCAACTATGGTACTCAGAAAGACCAACAGAATCAACAATGAACTCTTAGAAACAGCAAGATAGTACAGGAGGGATAAGATAACATAGATGCCTCTATACACAAAAATATCAGGATGGAAAAAAAATTTTTAATAAACAATATCAATTAAAACTACTAAAATACCCAAGTATTACTTTAATAAAGAATAGGTACAACCTATTTTCATCTATTCATATTTTATGCCCTTCTGACAAATTTTAAAATATTCTCCATACAGTTCTTAGATGATATGACCACTTACAAAGATGGCATTTTCCCTAAATATCCAATGCCATCTTGGTCAAAATTCTTGTTGAGTACTTTTGAGGGACTTCGATTAACTTTTTTTTACAGCGCTGGGTATAGAATCCAGGGTCTCATGCAGCTAAGCACTAAGTCTACCCTAAGAGGACAAACTTTTCTGTTTGAACCAAAGTTTCTGCTTACACTGAGCTACAACCCTAGCTCGTTAACAAACTGTTTTTAAAATTTTTACTTTTATTAATAAGTTTGCAGTTCAAAATGGACACATTTCACAAATGGTTAAATCAACTTAAAAAATAACAGCAAGGATAGAGCTTTTGAGACATTCTATAGAACTACTACAATAAAAAACAGTAAGAAAAAAACAGTAAGGCTCTGGCATACAAGAAAAGAATAAGTAAATAAAGCAATGGAACAAATTAGATCACTCAAGACGAATCTATGTACGTGAGGGAACTGGAAATCAGATGCAGTACCACAAATCAACAGAGACAACAGACCCAGAACCTACCTTATACCACATTCGAAAGTGGAATATAAATGAATTGACCTGAATGCAAAAGGTAAAATGATAGAGTAAAATAATTTGTGTGACATGGGGTAGGAAAAGAAAAGATTCTGAAAGCACAAATTACAAGGTGAAAAAGTAGTGACTCTGGCACATCAAAATAACAACAGGCATCCATCCTCGGGGGGAATCATTAAGTAAAATGCTACAGGAATACCCAGGGGCCTTGGCAGCAATTAGAGGCAAAGTACGAATATACACATGGCAATACAGGCAGAGTTTAAAAATATGAAGTTCAGGTCGGAGAACAAGACTGTAGCACTATGCTGCTTGTGGAAATTGAAAACACACTCAAAACATTACCTAGTTTAGAAGGCTACACATCAAGCACCACAGAGCAGTTGCCCACAGAGGTGGAAATTAAAGACAAAAATGAAAAACATAGCAAGAGGAAGGCTTGTAGTGACTGACCTATGGTAAAAACCTACCTTGAACTGAAAAGTGTAATTAACTCAAACATCTGCACTTCTGTGGGTCCTTTACAAGCCAAAATCAAGCCAGGAGCCTTACTTGGTAATAAGGCCCGAGGCAAGTTTATCACCTACTCAAACTCAGATATGGCCACATAGTGCTTCTGGTGAATACATTCAAAACTCAAATGCCTTTCAAAAGACATTTTTAATGAAGGTCAAGACTGACTAACCCTATCTGAGGATCCTTTCGCAAATTTGGGTTCGCTTCCCAGAAAAAATATTGTTAAAAAAGGCTAGTGCTGGGCATGGTGGTGCATGCCTGTAATCTTAGCACTCGCGAGGCTGAGGCAGGAGGACTGTTTGAGTCCAAGAGTTTAATGACAGCCTAGGCAACAGAGCAAGACCTCATCTCAAAACAAACACAAAAAGCCCTGGAAATATCACTTCCAAGACAAATATGCCAACTGTAGCCCACTCAGTCCCTAGAATCTCCCACTATCTGATCTGGCTGGCCACATACTTGCACTGGGCAAATTCCTAACTGTCTGATGGCACCACTCCTACGCATCTCTCAAAGCCCAGGCTACAGCCCTGACACCTCTCTGCTTCTTCTGGTCCTCCTCTTCCTGCAACAGTTACCTTTGCCTTGGTGAATACATACCTATCCAGGTCACTCAAGCTGGAAGTCTGGACCTCAGTCTCCATTCCCCTCTTTCTCTTGATCCTTCCCCACCCTCACATCCAACCATGGTACTCGTCAAGCTAATTGTCATCACCTGTAATACATATGCGCTACAAAGAAAAGACTCATCTGCTGCACCTTTTCCTCTGCCCAGAAGCCCCCTCCTGGGTCAGTTCTCACACCAGTGAGGGGTAGAAGCAGGTAACTTACCGTCGTTCATACTCCATGTCCTGATAGGCCCTGCGGGGGCTGCTGGGGCCCCTCCTCAGCCGTTGGCTCCGTTTCACTTCCCAGCCACCCCCGCTGCTGCCACCATGATCTGCCAGCCTGGGTGATGCCTCCTGCAGGGACTCTGGGGAGAGCAGAAGGAAGAAAGGGGTCAGGGAAGTTGGGGCAGAGAGGGCCTCCTTGTGAGACCCTCCTTATCAAGGATCTTTGCTGTCCCTTGCCGAGAGATGCTGTTTCCCACCTCCTAGTGTGCTCCTGTGTGCCGGAGCAGTCAGACAGCCCCCACTTGGCCTGCTCCTTCCTTTTCCCATAAGTATGAGGTGAGAGCCCGCTGCCCTAGGAAATAGCAAAGCCTCTGTCAGACAGGGAGCATCTTGGCAGAGACCTGATGGCACCATCCATTGTGGGGTCAGGGTTTTGCTGCCCGAGACTGGTAGACAAGTCCAAGCCCCGGCCTGTGGCAGGGTTGTCTCTCAGTCCTGAATGACTTCCCGAGTCCCTAGCCCTCACCAGGCTCCTTCCACCTGCCCAGTTCATCCTCCCAACAGGATGCTGGCTGCTCCTGACAAGGCAGCCAGAAACCGTGTAAAGTTGTTAGGGGTTTGTACAAAGGGGCTAACTTGGCAACGACACAGCTGCCACCTCCCCAAGCTCCTGGCCAACACATCCCTAGTCCTCATACAGCAACTGGCCCAGTCCTGATGTGCTGGTGGGTCTGAAGGTGGCTCTATTCCCAGGGCTGTGAGGCTGACTTTTCCAGAGGCAAAAGGGGCCCTTTTCCAGGCTGCTCTGAAACACCGTGCCCTTCTGCTGGGATGGAGGAGTGGTGAATTCATCTAACTCTCCGGGTTGCCTCGAGAACCAAGTCCCGAGAACCATGTGACCCAGCCAGGGGTCAGAACCTATCCCAGAATCTTAAGGCCCCGCCCTCTAAACAGAAATCAGGTAAAGCTAGGCAGTTACAGCACCTGCCCAACATTAGGTTGCCACCACACCTTTCTTCCATGTACACACACACACACACACACACACACACACACACTTTTCTCTTCCTCCTCAAGCCACAGTGAACCAGCGTTACCTGCTCCCGATATGGAAAAGTTAGAATCACAAGCAGGAACCAGTGGCTGAGAGCCAGACACAAAATCCCCCACAGACTCAGGCAAAAGGGCCAGAAGCTAACACGGCTAAGCACAAGAAGCATAGTCGGGAGCCCCACAGAACTAGGGGCCCAAACCACACACAGAACCCCTTTCAAAGTGTCGCAGATACCAACTCTCCTCTAAAAGGGGCAAAAGTCACATACACGTTCCCTATGCCCGGTTCCACACTCTCTAAGTGGGTTAGGGCCTGTAACAAGACAGCCCCCTGATGGAGAAGGACCAGAGTCACAGATACACACCCCAAGGATAAAGACCAGAGTCACTTTCTCTTTCTCCTCCCCTCCCCGCCCCCACGAACAAGGACCAGAGCCACAGAACATTTCCCCGTAGACAGATAAGTGCCAAAGTAACAGAGCAGCAAGCACCTCGCTCCTCTGTGGACAAAAACGAAAGGCACAGCCACGCGCCTTCGGACGAATAAAGTTCGATGTAGTGAACTCAGTAAGCCACAGTAGCCCACTCCCATCCGCCTCTCCCTTCCCCCAACCCGCGTGCGCTCAGCCCGTGTCCAAATCGCGCACGCGCTTTCGCTCTCCTAAGTGGGGGAAGACACCCCCCACCAGTTCCGACCGTGCACCCATCCTTCCCTCAGCGCGGCTCGAGCCCGGGGCCTACAGTCCAAAATCGCGCCTGCTCGCCCCCACCTCCGCCCCGGGTCCCTTACCTCCGCCCCCACGACCAGCGTCGACGCTCACCTTCTCGGCCCGGGCTGTCAAGGGAGGGCTCCCAGGCATCACCTCGGCCCGCCGCCACCTCTTCTAACTCTCCCAGTTCAGCAGAGGCCGGTGCGCACCACAGTCAAGTCCACGGCGGCTGGCTGAAGGGAGGAGCGGGGGAGGGGAGAAGCGCCCAGCGCGCTGCCCTCCCAGAGAAAGTCACTGCCGCCTACTCGCAGCCGGCCGCAATCACCAGCACAAAATGGCGACGAGGAGAAGAGAGCCGGCGCTCCGACCACCATCCACCTACTAAGGGAGCGCGCTCTGGCCGGCCCTGTCTATTGGTCGCCGCCTGTCATCGGCCAGCCCTGGCCTCCTCTGATTGGCAGACACTTGCCACCTCCCCACTCTCCGTGGGAACGCCCCACGAGTCCAGAAAAAGGGTAGCTATTGGCCAATTCTTCAAGGCCCGCTTTTTAGAAGCTTGGCTTCCTTAGAAGTTGAAAGACAAGCGGAAGCTCCGCCTCTTTCCCCAAAGGGCCTCCCAGATGTCACCTCTTTCTTCCTATCAAGGAAACGAGCAGGCCTATCAAGAGGAAATTTCTCAGCCTGACTGAGAGGATGAGAGAATGATTGGTCCCATGAGGCCATGATAGGGAAAGGAAAGAGGGCTCCTAGTGCCCCACTTCATTCGAAAACAAACTCGGACCCAAAATCTATTTAGTGAGGTGAGGACTGAGGGCGGAGCAACGACAAGCGCGCTAGGGTCAACTGCAGCTGCGCGCAGTCGCATTTCCGTCCCTGCCCCGCAGGACCTGCGGCATAATCTGTCATGGCGGCCGGGCTGTTAGGGCTGTACGCTCGTCGCCTTTTGGCAACAGCGGCGACGCGTGGGCCCCGGGTTGCCCGCGGTCGCTGGGAATCCAGCTCCTCCAGGGCTGTGGTCTCTCCGTCCACTGTGGCCGGAAGGCGCGCGCCAGAACCGACCACGCAATGGCAGGAGGACCCAGAACATGCAGAAGAAAACTTGTATGAGAAGGTGAGTGGGAAGGGGAACGGGGACATCGGAGGGGTCACTTGGGGATTGGAGGACGCGGCGTTGTGGCGGACGTTCTTGGGCAGCTGACTAAATCTTCGAGGACTTGGGAATGCTGCCTATTTTGGTTTTCAACTCTGTGCCCTGATAATCTTCGTTGTGGGCAAGAGCCAGGATTGGTTTTATTTCACAGAAATCAAACCTGAAGTGGATAGCGCTCAAAACGCACTAGAAACAGTGTAATCGCAGCACTGCTAAAACCCTGACAGGGCACTTGCTTGGGACCAGCCTTTGTTCTAGACACTTTGCACGTTAACTCATCTAGTCTGGAAAACAACCAATTTTGAGGTAGCGACTGTAATTACTCCCAGTCTACAGATAAGAAAACTGAAGCACAGAGATGTTAAATTGTTTGCCCAAGCTCATTAAATAATACGTGGTGGAACCGGTAGTTGAGCCTAGAGTTACCGGGTCTCTTGTGTTGTATTAATAGCAGAGACTCTGCAGTCAGACAGCCCGGGTTGGAATCCAAACACTAACTCGCCTGTATGACCTTGGGCAAGTAGCTTAGCCACTTGGTACCTCAGTCTCTTGGTAAAATGGGGTAAGTAACAACACATCTAAAAAATAAGAGACACCTGCCTCGTGTGATTAAACGAATCAAATGTTCAAAGCGGCAGTGACACTTTGAAAGTATTGTACTCACATTAAAAGGTGTTTGTTATTGCACTTTCTGCCTCACTGGGATGTTGTGAAGTTTGCGTATTGGAAAAGGCCTGGCACTACTGGGTCCAGTGGCACACACCTGTAGTTCCAGCTACTTGGGAGGCTGAGGCAGGAGAATTGCAAGTTTGAGGCAAGCCTGGGCAACTTAGTGAGACCCTGTCTCAAAATAGAAAGGGCTGGGGATGTAGCCCAGTAGTAGAGTGTCCCTGGGGTCAGTCTGCAAGAGGAAGAAGAAGAAAACCTGACACTTAACCTCTCTTTGAGAGACTTGTTATAGAATAAGTGGGTGGAAAGTTAACTTGCTTGTAGGTTGCTATTTGATTAGGTTGAGCCATAGGAAATTGCCAGTATGTAACCACTTTTGACCTATTAAAATAGCAGTTTCCTGTGGTTCAGCTTAATAGAAAAAGTAGCCAGGGAGTGCCTCCAAATGGAGTTGTCGAAGCGGATTCATTTGTCAGTGAAACCAAAACCTTGAATGAGGAGATGGAGATGCAGCCAGTCATGATTAAATCTGGGGGAAAAGGCTTTGTATGCAGAGGGAGCAGCAAGTGCAAAGGCCCTGTGGTGGGAACTTGACATGTCCTAAGAATAGGAGAGGAATTTAATGCAGAAGGAGAGATTGATTTGAGGGGAGATTGGAGGTGAGGTTATTTAGGGCCAGAGAGCAGCTTTATGGAGAAGCAGGAAGACTTCATTGACCTTTCCTTCTCCACAGAACCCAGACTCTCATGGTTTTGACAAGGACCCTGTCACAGACGTCTGGAACATGCGTGCTGTCTTCTTCTTTGGTTTCTCCATTGTCCTCGTCTTTGGCACCACCTTTGTGGCTTACTTGCCTGACTACAGGTGCATAGCATGTCTGAGAGTGGGTTGAATGGAGGCGAGGCAGGGTGGAGGTTGGAAGGATCTTTGCTGGAAATCCTGTCCCTGTACCACTGGGGGGTAGGGAGCTGACAGGGGGACAGGTGTCCAGGGAGCCTTCTGAATATCTGCCCCTGCTACTGCTGCCTTAGGATGCACGAGTGGGCCCGCCGAGAAGCTGAGAGGCTTGTGAAATTTCGAGAGGCCAATGGCCTCCCCATCATGGAGTCCAACTGCTTTGACCCCAGCAAGATCCAGCTGCCGGATGATGACTGACCAGCACAGACCTCAAGGAGAGCCGCGTTCTCTGCCCCCTGCCTGCCATTCTGCCCACTCCTCAGAGGACATAATAAAGGGACTGAAAAATCTGACTGGCTACTGTTGCTTTTTTGGTGCTGGGGATCAAACTCAGGGCCTTGCCCTTGCTAGGCAAGCCCTCTACCACTGAGCTAAATCCCCAACCACTACTATTGCTTTGCTTTGCTTGCTTGCTTGCTTGCTTGCTTGCTTGCTTGCTTGCTTTCTTTCTTTCTTTCTTTCTTTCTTTCTTTCTTTCTTTCTTTATTTCTTTCTTTATATATTTTTGGTGCTGGGGATCAAACTCAGGGCCTTGTGCTTGCTAGACAAGTGCTCTACCACTGAGCTAAATCCCCTGCTATTGCTTTTCTTAAGGGGACATGGAGGTGGGAATGTCACAAGCCTTAAAAGCCATTGCAGCCTTTCTTGGGTGTTCTGATTATCTGTTGCTGTGTATCTGATTATCTGAAAGCTTAGCGACTTAAAACCACAAAATAATATTATCTTTCATGGTCCTGTGGGCTGCAAGGTCCCCGCTGGGTGGCTCTTCTTGAGGTCTGAGGTGGTTGGAGATAGATGGTGGCTGGGGCTGCAGTCATCTGAAATGCAGTTGGGCTGGTTGTCCCCAGTGGTTTCTCTACCCGTGTGTGTGGCACTTCCGTCCTCCTCTTCCCACATGGCCTCCTTGCATCAGAGCAGCCCAGGCTTCTTATGGGTGGCCCAGGGCTGCTACGCATGGGGGTACAGTTATAGGAAGAAACTTATGGCAGCCAGCTTTAGAGACAAGGTACTGGGACCCTCCTACATCTGAAGACAGCCTGGCGGCCAAAGATTGAGGATGGTGGGTGACAGCAGGGCTTTTCCATTGTTGAGGATGGGTGTCCCACCCCTGCTTCTCTCTGGGCTCTGGGCTTCTGCATCTGCTGTCAATTAGGAATCAGGAAAATGCAAATTTAAAACAAGTTAAAGCAACTATGAAACACTGCTGGGTATAAAATGTTACAATGGATAATCTGCTACAATTTATCATATACCATGACCAGCAATTTCACTCCTAGGTAGCTTAGCCTACATTGTTAAAAGTCAGGAGAGTAGTTGGTTATCTTTTGAGTTTGAGAGTGAGGATGCAAGAGTGACCTCAAAGGAGCTCCCTGGGTTTCTCCATGTTGCTTCTGTCAATCACATCTTTTTTTTTCTTTTTTTCTCACCATACTAGGAATGGAATCCAGGGCCTCACATGGTAGGCAAGCACTTCAGCACTGAACTACATCTTGTGCTGAGATGTGTGTCTTGTGCTTTGCTCTTCCCTTCTGCCCAAATCTGGGTGGTCTCTAACTCAAGACATAGATTATTTGGATATTTCCTTTTTTTTTTAATCAAGCATCTGAGCTTGTCTAATTTACTATTAGATTTTCTAGTGTATGTGCTGCCGAAGCGAGCACTAATTTACTGTTAGATTTTCTGTTTTAAAAAATTTCATTTGTAGGAGGACCAGGCATGGTGGTTCATGCCTATAATCCCAGCACTTGCGAGACTGAGGCAGGAAGATTGCCATGAGTTCGAGGCCAGCCTGGGTTACATAATGAGTTCAAGTGCAGCCTGGACTACATGGCAAGACCCTGTCTCAAAAAAATAAAAAATTCAGTCACTGCTACTACCAGGCGCGGGGTAGTATCCACCTGCTTTGGTTGGCGCGCAGACCTCTCCCTCCAGAGGTGCTCTGCCGCCGGGCTGTGTCCCCTAGGGCATCGCCCGGGCCGCCCTCTGTTCCTGGCCCTAAGGGCCCGGCCATCCACGGTGGGGGGAGGCCAGCATGAGCCGGGGGTCCGCCGGGCCGGCGCCAGGCAGGGGGCGGCGGCCGCAGTGCAGCTGCTAGTCACCCTGAGCTTCCTTCTGAGCATCGAGCGTCGTCGAGGCCCAGCAGCCAGGAGCATGGCGGGAGATTGGACGGGGTGAACGTCTTGACTGTTTTAAGGGAGCGTACGCGCGAAGTGTCGCCCTCCCCTTCGAGAGTTCCTGAGGGAGGCCAGGAGTCGGCGATACCCCCCCCGGCCCACCTAAGAAGAGTGGGTCAGGAAGACGACAAAGCTTGACCTCCTTGAACTTGTGCATGAGAGATTCCCTGGCTTTGCCCCTGCTCAGTACCACTTTATTTTTACCCACTTGTGTTAGGTGGCATCACCAGGTGACTGGAGTTCTGCATGATTTCTTGTGTGATATTGACAGCATTGATAACTTCAACAACTACAAGATCTTCCCCAAAATAAAAAAAATTGCAAGAGTGAGACTATTTCCGTTATTACAAGGTTAATCTGAAGCGACCATGTCCTTTCTGGGCAGAAGATGGCCATTGTTCAATAAAAGACTGCCATGTGGAGCCCTGTCCAGAGAGTAAAATTCCAGTTGGAATTAAAGCCGGGCATTCTAATAAGTACTCGAAAGTGGCAAATAATACCAAAGAATTAGAAGATTGTGAGCAAGCTAATAAGCTGGAAGCAGTTAACAGCACATTAAGTAATCCAAGCAAAGAAGCTTTCATTGACTGGGCAAGATACAATGATTCACAGGATCACTTTTGTGAACTTGATGATGAGAGATCTCCTGCTGCCCAGTATGTGGACTTGTTGCTGAACCTAGAACAGTACACCGGCTATAAGGGGCCCTCTGCATGGAGAGTGTGGAACAGCATCTATGAAGAACATTGTTTCAAGCCTCGATCTGTTTATCACCCTTTAAATCCTCTGGCACCCAGCTGAGGTAAAGATGATGGAGAATCATTCTACATGTAGCTAGAAGGTCTGTGTCTGGAGAAGAGAGTCTTCTATAAGCTTATATCAGGACTTCATGCCGGTATCAATTTACATCTATGTGCAAATTATCTTCTGGAAGATCCTTTCCCATGCACTTCGATGAGAAATCCATGTTTGCAGGTGACAAAAAGGAGGCCAAATCATTAAAGGAGGAATTCCGGTTACATTTCAAGAATATCTCCTATATTATGGACTGTGTTGGATGTGACAAATGCAGATTATGGGGGAAATTACAGACTCAGGGTTTAGCAACTGCCTTGAAGATACTATTCTCTGAAAAAGAAATCCAAAAGCTTCCAGAGAACAGTCCTTCTAAAGGCTTCCAACTCACACGGGAGGAAATAGTTGCTCTTTTAAACGCGTTTGGAAGGCTTTCTACAAGTATAAGAGAGTTACAGAACTTTAAAGCCTTATTACAACACAGTAGGTAATGAAGGCTTTTATATGTCTAATGAGAGACATAAAGTAACTGTGTGAAGCCTTTTAGTCTTGGACATTCAGCAAAAAGACTAATCTTCTAAGACTTTAAGAATTCTGAATTCTTAAAAGAAAATTCAAATGCTCACTTGACTATTTATGATCCTTAGTAGATTATTAGAGCTATTTATAAATGAAGTATGTACTTTTAAAATGTGTACGTTATACGAATTCTGTGTTTGTTTCCACCTGTTGAATATTCTATTTATTTCAAATTGGAAAAAACATAAAAAAATAAAAAAATTCATTTGTAGAAATTTAAAATATTTTCTGAGTATGTTCATGTTTCACATTTTAGCTATATGTATTGCCAGCATTTTATCCCAGGCTATCTTTTGATGAATTAAAATTTGTAATTTTAATACAACCTGTGATAGTTAACTATTATGTCAATTTGAATAAGAAACGCCCAACTGATTGGCTTAGCATAGTTCTGGGTGTAGCTGAAGGGATTTACTGAAAATGGAAGACCCATCTGGGTGTGAGTGGCACCAACCAATAGGTTTGTTGCCTGAGTGGCATAAAAAGGGAATGAAGAAGGAAGGCTCACTTCTGTTTCTTCAGAGGAGCTCCCATCTTCGCCTTCACCTTAGACGTAGTTTCCTGGCTTCCAGCAGGAAACCTTTAGCTTCCTGATAAGGACTCACAGGGGACTCTAGGCCTTCAACTTTTGACTGGATTCTTCAGATCTCCAGCAAACAGACAGCCCTTTTGCCCTCTTCCACACCTGACTCTGCAGGTGGCCATTGTAAGCCTACCTTGTAAATCCATATACAGTATATCTATATATCTATTTTATATTAAATCTGTTTCTCTAGTAAACACTGACTGATACACAACCCAAACTATTATTCTTTTCTTTTGTGGTTAGTGCTTTTTTGGTCTTATTTAAGAAATCTTACCAGGCATGGTTGTGCACGCCTGCAATCCCAGCACTTGGGAGGCTGAGGCAGGAGGATCACTGAGAGTTTGAAGCCTGCCTGGACTACATAATGAGCTCAAGCCCAGTCCGGACTACATGGTCAGACTCTGTCTCAAAAAACGAAACAAAACAACAACAACAAAAAACCCCAAAACAAATCTTTTTCTGCCCCAAAGTCATGAATATATTCTAGAAGCTCTGTCATTTATATTTTTCACATGTATATTTCTCTTTTTTCCACATGTATATTTATAATTGGGGGGGATTTATTTTTATGTATGATATGAAGTAGGGATCAAATTTTTTTTCTCTACATTTAGTCAATCAGGCCTATATATTATTGGAAAACTCATTCATTCCTCGTTTCTCTTTAGTGCCACCTGCATCACAAGTCATACCTGTGTCTGTATCGAAATTTGTATCTATGTCTATATATGTCTATTTCTGGATTCTCTGTTAAAAGAATAGGCAAGCTAAGGCCACCTGCCAGTTTTTGTAAGTGAGTTGTCTTAGAGTCTATCCATACCTATCCATCTACATATTATCTCTGCCTGTTTTTGTGCTGCAACACCAGAGCTGAATGATTTTAGCAGAGACCACATTGCCTGCAAAGCCTGTGGTATTTACTATCTGGCCCTTTTCAGAAAAAGTTATGGCCCTTGCATTCTGTTCTTTTTTATTCTCAAATTGTTCTTACATTGATGCTGTACCTTAATTGCTGAAGCTTTATAATTGAGCTTGATTCTTGGTAGAGTAAACCTTCCAATTTTAGTCTTCAAGACTGCTTTGGCTATTTTTTTTTTTTTTGGTGGCTCTGGGTATTGAACCCAGGGCCTTGGCACTGAGCTACATCCCCAGCCCTTTTTTGTTTATTTGTTTGTTTGTTTGTTTGTTTGTTTATTGGGACGGGGGCTAGAGATCAAACTCAGGCCTTTGCACTTGCTAGGCAAGCCCTCTACCACTGAGCTAAATCCCCAACCCCTTATTTTTAATTTTGAGACCATGTCTCACTAATTCGCCTAGGTGGGACTTGGATTTGAGATCCTCCTGCCTTACCTTCCCTCAGTGCTGAGATTACAAGTGTGCACCACCATGCCTGGTTTATGTTAGGCATTGTTTGCTCTGTGTACTTACATATAAATTCCATTCAGACATACTTTGGTTATAAAAATGCCTTTATGCAAATTTCATAAAAATTTTAATGACTTGTTTTATGTTACTTAATATGCAGTGTAAGTATTTTCATGATGTTAAATATTCTTCAGTTGCATTTATAAAATAACAAGGTAGTCTACTTTTGCCTGGTTTTGAACTCATTTTGTGTCCAGCTTCTTTCATTTGGTGCAATGTTTGTGAAACTGACCTGTGTTGTTGCATGTATTAGTCCGTTCACCCTCCTTGCTGTATCTATTCCATTGTAGGAACATTGTTCAATATTGTATGAACAACATTGTATGAACAAACATTGATGTTTGAGTAGATTTCTTTTTGGGGCTGCTAAAGAATCATTCTGTGAGCATTTAAAAAAGTTTTGTGGTGCTGGAAATGGAACCCAAGGCCTCTTACGTGCTAGGTAAGCACTCCAACTGTGCCACACTCCCCTGCCCTCTATGAACAATCCTGTAAACCCCTTTTTTTTTTGGTAGTACTGGGGATTGAACCCATGGGCTCATGCTAGGTAAGCTCTCTATCACTGAGTATGTCCTCAGTCCTTGTGCACATATTTTGATAGACATATACATTCTTTTCCCTTAAACATACATATAGGAATTGAAATCGTTAATCAGATTGTTCTAGTGAGTGACTGATTTTTCCTTCTTTGCCTCCTTGCTCTCTCTCTCTGTTTCTGCTTGTCTCTCTGCCTCTCTGTCTCCATCTCTGTCTCTGTCTCTGTCTTTCTCTTAGTACTGGGGATTTAAGCCAGGGCTTTCACACTGAACTAGATCCTCAGCCTTCTCTTTTGTTTGTTTTTTGTTTTGTTTCATTTTGTTTCGAGACAGAGTCTCACTATGTAACCAAGGCTGGCCTGGAACTCATGGCGATCCTCCAATCCTCCCTCCCAAGTATTGGGATTATAGGCATGTGCCACCATGCCTGGCTAAGGACATCTGACTTTTTAAGGACCACCTTGGGAAGAAGGGGTGGGAGTTCAGTGCTTACTGAGTGCCGAGCCCTGACTGCATGCCAGTCACTGATGGATACCAGGGTCCCTGCTCTTGGGAATTTCCCAAGGTATGTGTGAGGCTGGCATGAGTGCTTAGAGAACTTTGTCACTTTTTTTTTTGTTGTTGTTGTTGTTTTTTGAGACAGGGTCTCACTGTGTAGTTCAGGCTGGTCTTGAACTTACTTCGTAGCCCAGGCTGGCCTTGAACTCACAGCAATCCTCCTGCCTCAGCCTCCTGAGTGCTGGGACTACAGTTGTGTACCACTATGGCCTGGCTAAATCCATAATTTTTATCCAAGTGTTTGACCCCAAGTCCATTTGGACCTTAATATTTTGGACCCGGCTTTGCTCAGCCGACGTAACAGATACCAACCTCCTTTACCCTTCAATTTATCAGAGCATTTCTTTTGTTTTGTTTTAGTTTTGGTAGTTCTGGAGAAGGAACCCATGCTAAGCAAGCACTCTACCACTGAGCTACATTCCCAGTCCTTTAAACGTCTTATTTTGAGACAGTCTCTCTGAATTGACTAGACTGGCCTTGAATTTAAAATTCTCCTGCCTCAGCCTCCCAAGTAGCTGGGATTACAGGTTTATGCCACTGTGCCAGTTAAACAGCATTTTCTATTTTTCTCTTTCTTTTTTTTTTTTCCTCCTCAGTCAGATGTCCGAACAAGGTTCATGGGAGGCACATCTCATGCATAAGGCATGAGCACCCAATCGTCACGCTCATGAACCAAAGGATCTTTCTGTTTATTTGTTTGTTTATTTAAGGCAGGGTCTCACTATGTAATTCAGGTTGGTCTTGAACTCACTATATAGCACAGGCTGACCTAGAACTTGTGGCGATACTCCTGCCTCAGCCTCCCAGGTGCTGGGATTACGGGCATGCACCACCATGCCTGGCAAAACAGTATTTTTTATGCACAAAGCCTGGTGAGCAAGACAGACACAGCCCTTGAAGCAGGCACTGTAATTTCTCTGCTCATTCATTCCCCCGTAGCGCAGATATTTAGCGAGTGGCTATCATGTGACAGAGATAGGAGTGGATGAAGGAGGCAAACATCCCTGCCCTCTTGGTGCTGGCTTCTAGTGTAGAGACAGACAACCCAAAAATTTAGGGTCATGATAATTGCTAGATAGGTGTTGAAATGAAAAAGCAGAAAAGGGTATAGTATGGATGGGTATGTGCATGCACATGCCTGTCTGTGTGTTTGCACATTTGAGTGTACATAGGGTGCATGTGTGTGTGTATCAGTGTCTTTGTGTCTCAGTGTGCGCGTACACATGCATATACAGAGATTTTAGCTAGAATCACCAGGGAAATGCCTTACTGAAAGAAGAACTTGAGGGCTGGGGATATGTCTTAGTTACTTTACTCTCGCTGCCGAGACGAAATACCAGACACCCAAAGTTAGGGGAAGAAAGGTTTATTTAACTCACAGTTTGTAGAGGTTTCAGTCCACAATCAGCTGAATCCGAGGCAGGGTGACATGCCAGACAGGCAGAAGGCAGCAAGGTAAGCAAGGGATGCAAGCAAGGGGGATAACCAGCTTCTTTCTGTATTTCACATTTTATCCAGGCTGCTAGGATTAGGGTGGCACTAAACCAATCAGTGGATCGATATAGTAATCGCACGCCCTTAATCCCAGCATCGCACACTCCAGATCCAGCTACCTCTTACCACGTGAGGCTTTGGGGGGACAGATAGACACAAACCATAACAGGATATAACTCAGAGGTCAAGTGCTTGCCTAGCACGCACAAGGCCCTGGGTAGTACAAAACATAATAAAATAACATTTGGTTTCTTTGTTTTTGTTTTTATTTTTGTATACAATAAAATTTTAAAAAAAGAAAAGAAGCCAGGCATGGTGGCATACATTTGTAATCCCAGCACTCGAGTGGCTGAGGCAGGAGGATTGCGGTGAGTTCACAGCCAGCCTGAGCCACTTAGTGAATTCAAAACAAGCCTGAACTACATAGGGAGACCCTCTCTCAAAAAAAAAAAAAAAAAAGGAAAAAGAAAAAAAGAAAGAAAGAAAAGAAAAACAAGGGAAATTTGAAACAAGAACTAAACTCTCAGTTGGGGATTTACCTCAGTGGTGGAGCACTTGCCTAGCAAGTGCAAGCCCCTGAGTTCGATCCCTAGCACCACCCCTGCCCCCCCCAAAACACTAAATTCTCAAAGTATTTTAAACTAGTGGTTTGGGGCATAGCCTCGGGCACCAAGATTGCCTCGGTTCACATCCCAGCCCCTTCCATACCAAATGTTACTTTGTTTTTTTTTTTTTTGAGACAGGGTCTTGCTATGTAGTCAGGCTGTCCTCAAACTCACTATGTTGCCTAGGGTGGCCTTGAACTCACAGTGATCCTCCTGCCTCAGCCTCCCCAGTGCTAAGATTACAGGTGTGTGTCACCATGACCAGCCAAAGTATGACTTTATGCTCTTATTTTCCTCTTCTGGAAACTGGGGTTAGTGATATTAACTATCTCCTAAGGCTATTGTGATGACTTAATGGGTGTTTACAACATTGCCTGACACAGATTAGCTGTTCGTAAATATTGGCTGAATGAATGAATCCTCATTAATTAATGTAGGGATCATGGACATTTTTTAGGGGGGTGCTGGGGATTTTAAGGGGGCCTTGTGCTTGCCAGGCAAGCATTCTACCACTTGAGCTAGATCCCCAACCCCGATCATGGATATTTTTAAAATAAGTGCCCTTAAAAAGTGAGATTGTGGGGCTGGGGATTTAGCTCAGTGATTAGAGTGCTTGCCTTGCAAGCACAAGGCCCTGAGTTCGATCTCCAGCACCCCCCTCCAAAAAATGAGATTGTGGTTGGGCATGGTGGCTGTTATGGTTTGTGTCTAGATGTCCCCCCAAAGCCTCATGTGGTAAGAGATAGCTAGATCTAGAGTGTGTAATTACTAAATTAATCCACTGATCGGTTTGGCATGGTTCTGCTGAGATCAAGGATGTAAAACTAAATTTAAGGGTGGGAGTAGCCTAGATAAGATACAGGAAGAAGCTGATTAGCTGCTTGTTTACATTGCTTATTTACATACATTCCTTAGATTCCTCACTTTTACTTTGCTGCCGGTGGGCTGCTGGTCTGCGATGCTGGTCTGCCCTGCCTCTGCCATGCCGCCCTGCCTCAGACCCAGCAGACTATAGACTAAAACCTCTGCGGACTGTGAGCTAATAAACCTTTCTTCCCCTAACTTTGGGTGTCGAGTATTATGTCCCAACAACGAGAGAAAAGTAACTAAAACAGTGGCACAGGCCTGTAATCCCAGCTACCTGGGAGGCTGAGGCAGGAGGACAGAAAATTCAAGGCTGGCCTTGGTAATTTAGCAAGGCCCTGTTTCAAAATAAAATAAAAAGGAAAATTGGGCATGATGGTACATGCTTGTAATCCCAGCACTCAGGAGACTGAGGCAGCAGGGTCACAGCAAGTTTAAGGCCAGCCTGGGCTACATAGCTAATTCAAGGCCAGCCTGAATTACACAGAGAGAGACCCTGTCTCAAAACAATTAGATAAAAAAATAAAAATAAATGTGGGGTGGAAGCTGGGCATGGTGGCACCCACCTATAACCCCAGCATTTAAGGAGGCTGAGACAGGAGGATTAGAAATTCAAACCCAACCTGAGCAATTTATCAATTTAGAGAGATCCTAATTTACAAAATAGAGAGATCCTAAAATACAAAATAAAAAAAAGGACGGAGGATGTAGCTTTTGGCGAAGGCCCTGGGTTTAGTCCTTAGTAGCAGAAGAAAAAAACGGGGAGGGGGACTCTGGGGATATGGCTCAGTGGTAAAGCACCTGCCTAGCAAGCATTTTCCAGACCTTGGGTTCCATCCTCAGTATATTAAAAAAAAAAAATCAAACAACCGAAACAAAAACAAACAAACAAAAAACCTGAAAGCAACATGTGTTTCCACATCTATAATATGGAGATAATAAAGGTGCCTCACTATGCAAATCAGATGAGATAATACATGAAAGGCATTTAGAATTTTCATACTGTGTCTAAGCAGTCAATAAATATGAATCAAGAGCTGAGAGTGCAGCTCAGTGAGAGAGCACACGTGTAAGGCCCCAGGTTCAGTCCCCAGCTCTGCAAAAGTTACATGTTGAAATCTATCTGAAAAATTGCTCACTGAAGGTGGGGATTTAGCTCAGTGGTTAGAGTGCTTGCCTAGCAAGTGCAAGGCCCTGAGTTCGAGCCCCAGCACCCCCCCAAAAAAGTTAATAATTACTAATATTTATAAGATATCTCCTACCAGATCTTCATATTGTGGTTTTTAGAATGAATTCAATAATAACATTCTATAGGTAGGTCCGAAGTATCATAGATATATGTCCTCAGACCTATCAACACTTGATGAATAAATACATGTTCTTGGAATTTTAATTAAAAAAACCAGCAGCAATATAATTTTTAAAATTATTTAAAAATTTAAAATATAAACTAGAATATAGCATGAAAATAAAATAGTAAAATAACAAAATTAAAGTTATAAGATAAAAACTAAGTGAAAGTCAAAGTAAATGGTCAAAATTTTAAAAATAAAGGTGCAACAAAATCACACTTTTCTAAACTAGGATTCAAAACAATCCCATGTTTAAATGTTAAACACGCTCTGCATGCACTTCCCTTCCAGCCTCTGCTTCTGCTAGTGACAGTGAAGTCACTGTTCTCAACTGGAATACACTTTCTCCCCTTTGCAAAAAATTCTCCATGCCCTACAAAACTGGCCCCTTTAGAAAACTTCTGTTTTGAAATAATGAACTCAGAGAAGTCGGTTTGGGATCTGACCCTGTAAACGTTTTTATTTTTTAAATTTGATTTAATTTTATTTTATTTTGAGGCAGGGTCTCGGTATGTAGTTCAAGCTGGTCTTGGATTACTACTCTGTAGTTTAGGCTGGCCTTGAACTCTCGGCAAGCCTCCTGCCTCAGCCTCCTCAGTACTGGGATTACAGGTGTGTGCCACCACACCCCCCTTTACCATGTAAAAGGTTTTGATGCATCACATCTTATTTATTTGGCTGATTGGTTTGTTTTTTTGAGACAGGGTCTCTCTATGTAGTTCAGGCTGGCCTTGAATTCACTTTGTAGCCCGGGCTGGCCTCAAACTCCCAGTGATCCTCCTGCCTCAGCCTCCTGAGTGCTGGAACTACAGGCATGTGCCAGAATGCCCAGCTGATTCATCAAATTTTAAACACGAACACACACATGCACACGTTCCATTTCTTATATCAGGACTCAACTCTGGTAGTCTGGATGAAAGCCACCTAAGCACTATAGGAGAAAGTCAAAACAGCACTTGGAGTCAATCTTAAAAAGTATTTTGGCCCTGCTCCTAGATTTTTGTTTTTCAGTGCTGCAGTTGCGCGGACCGGAAAGGTGCGTGCTGCCCACTGTATATTTACAGCCATCAAACCAGCACTGTCCGGCTGCCTCCCTTCCCGGGTGCCATCCGCAATGGAACAAGACACCCTAAAAGGACCGCAGAGAGAAGCTGGGATGGGCTCCGAGGCTCCTTCCTGACGCTCCTGTCTCTGTGCCAATAGCTGAGTGGGAAGTGACAAGGCCAGTTGTGACAGATCTGTGGGCCAGCGACAGTTCTTAGGTCCATCAACGGTTGTTCAGAGCAGCTTTGACAGCTTTAGAGGGTGGACTCTAAACTGGAAGAGTGCTAGGTGGACCGGCGAAGGGTCCCGAGGCTGTCCTCAGGCTCTGAGGTGTGCCGAGCCACAAGATGACCCAAGATGACTGCTGACTGACAAGCTGGAGTGAAGGGGCGGGGATTGGAATTTGATTGACGGCTTTTTCAACCAGTCTGAGCCGGAAGGGCCTGCTGGTGTCCATAGAGGGCAGGTTATTGCGTTGACTGACCCAAGTATCATCCCATAAGCATGTCCACTTGAGCTGGGAGCGGGACAACTGATTGAAGAAAAAGTGGGATCTTGTCCTTAACTGATCCTTCTCCACCCCTTCTCTCCCCCTTCCTCCTCCTTCCTGGGGATGGAACCCAGGGCCTTCATATCGAGCTACCCACGCTGCCCCAGCCCTTTTTACATTTTTGAGACAGAGTTTCTCTTAAATCACTAAATTGCCCAGGTGGGCTTGAATTTGTGCTCCTTCCTGCCTCAGGCTTCCAGAGTGCTGGGATTACAGGTCCGGCTACTCATGTTGTTTTGAGACCGACGAGAAGTAGCTAATGGACCCTGCACTTCCAGATCACTGCCATTGTCCCCTGAACATGGCACTGCATCTACCATCATAGACTTGCACAAAGTAAAGGACTCTTTCTCACACAGACTGCTTGCTATCTGGAACAGGTGTGCCTTTTGTTCCAAAGGCCATCAACAATGGGCTAGTAGTCAGAAAAGTGCTGGATACCTATCTCTGCTCCCTACCACTGGCAGGTGTCTGATAGTGTTGAATCCTCCCAAATGCTGGGATTAGAGTTACACAGCAGCAAACTAAGCGTTATGGTTTATGTCTAGATGTCTCTCCAAATGTATGTCCCCCCCACATCTAGATGTGTCTACATGTCCCTCCAAAGCCTCATGCAGTCATAGGCGGGGCTTTTTCAGAGGTAGCTGAATCTAGAGTGTGTAATGGGGGGATTAAGGGCATGTGATTATTAAATCAGTTCACTGATTGGTTTGGCACCGTCCTAATCTTGGTAGCCTAGACAGAGTATAAAAGGAGCAGAGATTGGAGTTGGGGATTTAGCCCAGTGGTTAGAGTGCTTGCCTTGCAAGCACAAGGCCCCAAGTCCGACCCCCAGCACAAAAAAAAAAAAAAAAGAGCAGAGAGAATGGGGATTTAGCTCAGTGGTACAGCACTTGCCTAGCCAGTGCAAGGCCCTGAGTTCGATCCCCAGCATGCCCCAAAAAAGGGCAGGCAGAAAGAAGCTGCTAAGGCCCCTTGCTCACTTGTTTTGTTACCTTCTGCCCACTATGGTCTGTTTCTTCTCTGTGATGCCCCTCTGCCATGCCACCCTGCCTTGGAGCCAGCCGATTATGGACTGAAACCTCTACAAACTGAACTAACTAAACCTTTCCTTCTTTAACTTTGGATATTGGGTATTTTGTCTCAGCAACAAGAAAAGTAACTAAGACACCAAGTTCCACCAAAGATTGCCAGCAGACAGCAGAAGCTAGGAAGGGGTGAAGAGGGATCCTGTATGGGTTTCAGCGGGAGCACAGCCTGCTGGGCAGTTTGACTCTCGACATCTAGCTTCCAGAACTTCAGAGAACAAACTTCTGATGTTCTTTTTCCCTTCACATTTCTGTCGTCTTAAACTATTAGGTTTGTGGTACTCTGTTATAGCAGCCCTTAGGAAATGAATCCGCTATTCTTATAAAATGAACTGGGGATTTAACTAGGCTCTTTTCTTAATTCTCGGTAAGCACTGATACATGCTAAATTACCTGCCTTGAATGTTTTGTAGAACTCAAGTGTAAAGCCATCTGGGTTTACTGTTTTCTTTTCCTCTTTCTCTCTCTCTTCCTTCCCTTATTTTTTATTTTTTGGTTTGCAGTAGTGAGGATGGAACCCAGGGCCTCACGCATGCTAGGGAAGCACTCTGCCACTCAGCTACCTCCCAGCCCTTTTTAGTTTATTTTTTTAAGACAGGATCTGATTAAGTTGCCCAGGCTGGCCTTGGACCCATGAGTCTCCTGCCTCAACTTCCCGAGTAGCTGGGATTACAGGCATGTGTCACCACACGCAGCTGTGGAATGATATTTCTTGGATAAGAAGTGAACTATTTAGGCACCTGTTGTGTACCTCAAGCACTGAATACACAGGTGTGAACAAGACAGGAAAAGTCCTGCTCTCAGGGTGCTCTCATAGACAGGAAAATAGATTTTGGGTAGCATATATATATATTTTTTTCATAATCCGTTGGTAATGTTCAGCAGGCATTTAGATTTGTGTCTGGGCCTCCACAGAAAGGCCTGAGATGCACATTCAGAAGTGGATGGTAGTTGAGGCTGGGAGAAAACGAGTTTGCCCAGAAAGAATGTATGCATTCCTTCATGTAAAACTGTTTCTGACATAGTAAGTTCTTCCTTGTACTATTTGTGCAATCTCAGATCTGTAATACCTTTTCTGGAAAAGTTTTTGTAGGACTGGTGTTTTTTCCTCTTTCAATACCTGATAGAACTCACCAATAAAGCCAGTTAGAACTTTCAGTACAATATTGAAGAGAGGCAGTGAGAGCGAATATACTTTATTTCTGATCTTATGGGAAAAGCATTAAGTTTTTCATTATGAAGTAAGATGTTAAACTCAGGATTTTTGGCTGGGAGTGGTGGCACACGCCTGTAATCCCTGCATTCGGGAGGCTGAGGCAGGAGGATCACTGCAAGTTTCAGGCCAGCCTGGGCTATGTAGTGAATCCAAGGCCAGCCTGAACTACATAGCAAGACCTCATCTCAAAATAAAAGATAAAAAAGGGATGAGGATGCAGCTCAGTGTGAAGGACCTGGTTTCAATTCCCAGTACCACAAAAACAACCCCAAAACAAAACGAAACAAAAACAACAAAACAACAACAAAAAACCCCTCAGGGGTACTCACTTCAGATCTCTACTATTCTCTGTATTAATCAGGATTCTCAGAGAAATAGAAGCAATATAATATACTAGGATGTATGTATGTATCTATCTACATGTATCTTGCTATGGTTTGTATCCAGATGTCTCCCCAATGCCTCATACAGTCATAGGTGGGGCTTTTTGGAGGTGGCTGGACTTACGGTGTGTGATGCTGGGTATAAGGGTGGCCCACTCTCGGTGTGAGTGCTTTATAAGGGACAGAAGGAAGGCTTGCTGTTGCTGTTGCTACTGCTGCTGCTGCCACCATTGCTTGCTACTCACTGCCTTCTGCCTGCCCTGCCACACCACGGACTGTTTCTCCTTTGAGATGTCCCTCTGCCAGGCCACCCTGCCTTGGAGCCAGCTGATTATGGACTGAAACCTCTACAAACTGTGAACTGAAATAAACCTTTCCTCCCTCGACTGCAGGTGTTGAGTACTTTGTCTCAGCAATGAAAAGTAACTAAGACATATCTGTATCTATAGAGAGAGATTTTAAGGAATTGGCTCACCTGATGATAGAGGCTGGCAAAGTCCAAAGTCTACAGGGTGGGCCAGCAGTCGGGAGACCCAGGGACAGTCAGTACTGTAGTTGAAGTCTGAGGGCAGTCTGCTGGCCGAATTTCTTCTCTGCCAGGTGTGGTGGTGCATGCCTGTAACTCCAGCACTCAGGAGGCTGAAGCAGAGGGATGGAGAGTTTGAGGCCAGCGTTAGCTACATAACAAGTTTGAGGCTAGCCTGGACAACATGACTGTCTTGAAAAAAATAATTCCTTCTTTTCTAGGGATGTCAGTCTCTCTTTTAAGGCTCTCATGATTGAACAAAGCCCACTACGTTATGGAGGGTAATCTGCTTTACTCAAAGCCCACTGATTTGAATGTTAGTCTCATCTAAATGGTATCTTCAGGACTTGGGGGTGTAGCTCAGTGGTAGAGCACTTGTTTAGCATGCACAAGGCCCTGGGTTCAATCCCTAGCACTGCAAAAAAAAAAAAAAATATATATATATATATATATGTAGAATGTTTAACTAAACACTTTTCCCTCTAAGGGTAGGTTAAGGGATAATGTTAGAGTTAGGGTTAGGGTTAGATTTAAGACCAAGATAAAGGTCAGGATGAGCAAAACAGTTAATTTCATGATTAGCAGGCATGGTGGCACATGTCTATAATTCCAGATACTGTGAAGGCTGAGACAGGGAGATCTCACATTTCAGCCTAGCCTGGGTAATTTAAGGAGATTCCATCTCAAAATAGAAAATAAAAAGGGCTGGAGATGTGGCTCAGTGGTAGGGGCCCTGGGTTTGATCCCCAGTACAGCCAAAAAAAAAAAAAAAGTCAAAACTTTGATGACTAAGGTTAGTTTGTGGTCAGAGTTAGAGTCTGAGTGTCAATTTCAGGATTAGTGTCAGAATGGGTCAGGCTTAAACTGGGCATGCTGGCACACACTTGTAATCCCAGCACTTGGGAGGCTGAGGCAGGAGGATCACTGTGAGTTCCAGGCCAGCCTGGGCTACACAGTGAGTTCCAGGCCAGCCTGGGCTACACAGTGAGTTCAAGGCCAGCCTGGACTACACAGTAAGACCCTGTCTCAAAAAACCAACCAACCAAACAAAAAGAATGGGTTGAGGGCTAGGGATTTAGCTTAACAGAGTGCTTGCTTTGTAAGCACAAGGCCCTGGGTTCAATCCCCAGCACAACAACAAGAACAACAACAAAAAACAAAACAAAAAAACAAAAAGAAGAATGGGTCGAGCTCATTGTCAGAGTGAAGATTACGGTTATGGTTAGTGTCAGTATCGGGGTCAAGATGGGGGGGTGGGTGTACAGTTAGGTCAGGCTTTGAGTAAGTGAGAGCATTCTGGTTAGGTTTAGGTGAGGGTCAGATTTGTGGTTAGGGTAAAGATCAGATTTAGGGTTAGGTTGGAGGTTAGCATCAGGATCGTGATTAGGTAATGTTTAGGATCTGGCTTATGGTTAGTTTTAGGATTAAAATTTATAAAAATTATTTATTT
>PVJO010018060.1:0-37657 GCA_004026905.1 Hystrix cristata | reverse complement strand
TGGTCAAAAACATTTGGGGCTGGCCACCTTTTTTTCACTCTGCTTGGAGTTTAACGCCAGCATGGGCACACACAGGTCCCCAAGGCTTGGACGACCAATGCTCTTTTCCTGCATCCTGAAGGCCTGTGTGTAGATACTCTCTGAGCCCTGGCTCCCTCTTGAACACCACCTGCGCCTCATTTATCACTTTGCCCTCCTTTATCATGCTCTAGCCAGACAGGTTTTTTCTCAGTCCCTCAAACATGCTGTATTCTCTTTCTCCCCAGGGTCTTTGCACGTACAGTTCCCTCTACCCAAAACACTACTCTACTTGGAACACAAGCAAAGACTCCTTGGGTTTCAAGTCTCAGCTTCTATGTCATCTCTCTAGCAGCTGTGTGTGTGTGTGTGTGTGTGTGTGTTACTGGAGATTAAGACCAGGGTCTTTGAACTGAGCTACACCCCCAACCATTATTTATTTGTTTGTTTTTTAATTTTAACTTTAATTTTTATTCAGTTTTAAATTCTGAGACAGAGTCTCACTAAGGCACTAAGTTGCCCAGGCTGGGCTCAAACTTGCAATCCTCCTCGCTCAGCCTCCAGAGCCATGGAATTACAGGTGGGTACCACCATGCCTGGCTCCAGAGGCTTTTCTTGACAAGCGTATGGAAACCCATCCTTGCCACCCTTCTCATCCCCGTGTATTCTGTTACCACAATGATCACATTTTGCCTCAGTTTAATGTCGCTCTCTAGCACGGTCTGAGGTGTATTGGTGATAAAACATCCTTAAAGATCTTGTAGAAATCAGCAGTAAATCCATCAGGTCCTTTTTTAGTTGGTAGATTCTTTATTACTGTGTCAATTCATTGCTTGTTAATGGGTTGTCAAGCATATTTATATCTTGTTGGGTTAGTTTGCTAGTTTGTATGTGTCTAGGAATCTGTCCATTTCTTCAAAATTTGTTAATCTCTTGGAATAAAATTTTTTGAAGTAGTTACTATCTTCTAGATTTTGACAGTGTCTGTTGTGATTTCACCTTTTTCATTTCTAATTACATTGATATGTGTCTTTTTCTCTTGGTGCGTCAGTTAGGGGCTTATCTATTTTATTTATTTGTTCAAGGAACCAGCTCTTCAATTTGTTTGTTTTTTTAGTATATTTGCTGCCCAAGCGAGCACAAAATTTATTTTTTTAAACAGATTTTTTTAGTCTCAATTTCATTTATTTCCACTCTCATCTTTAAAATTTCCCTCCTTATATTTGGTTTGGGGCTGGTTGTTGTTGTTTCTCAAATATCTTAAGATTTTTCATAAGGTTATTTGTTTGGACTTACTTTGTTTTCCTAATGCGAGCATTGATTGCAATTAATTTTCCTCTTAGGACTGCTTTCATAGTGCTCCAGAGTTCTAGAGTCATTGTCATTAATTTCCAGAAATTTTTAAATTTCCTTCTTTGATTTCTTTTGCCACTTGTTGGTTGTTTAGGAGTATGTTGTTATTTTTCCAGGAGGTTTTGCCTTTTCTGAAATTCTTCTGTCATTAACCTCTGTTTTCATTGCACAGTGATCTGATGGTATGCGTGGGGTGATTTCATTTCTTTTATATTTATTTAAGCAGGCTTTGTGGACTAGTATGTGACCTATTTTGGAAAAAGTACCACGTGCTGCTGAAAAGAATGTATACTCTGTTGTAGAGGTGTGGAATACTCTGTATATGTTTATTAAGTCCATATGCTTAAGGCTGTGGTTCAGTTCTAAAATATCTTTACTGATTTTTTGTTTAGTTGATCTATGTATTGGCAAAAGTGGAGTGTTAACATTACCTACTATGATTGTGTTAATGTTTATTTGATCTTTTAATTTTAGCAGCTTTTTTTTTTATGAAGATAGGTACTCCACTATTCAGTGCACATATATTTATCAATGTTGTCTCCTCTTGTTGGATTTTCCCCTTACCTAGTATGTAGTGAACTTCTTTGCTTCTTCTAATCGGTTTAACTTGAAGGTTACCATATCTGTTATTAGAAAGGCTATCCTTGCTTATTTTTAGGGACCTAGTGCATGAAATGTTTTTCATCCTATAATTTTCAGTCTATGAATATCTTTTTGGATTAGATGAGTTTCTTGAATGCAACAGATTATTGAATTCTGTTTTTGATCCATCCTGCCCATCTGTGTCTTTTGATTAGAGAGGTGAGGTCTTTAGCATTGAGAGATATTACTGAGATAAGCTGGTTATTTACCTTCATTTCCTTCTTTATCTGTTGGTGCATTGTTTGTTTTTCTCTTCCTGATGTTTTCTGTTGCTGTTTATTCATTGACCTCACTAGTTTCCTCTGTGTTTTTAGCTTTGGCCAATTCATTGTTTCTGTTGAGGATATTCTTAAATATTTTTTTCTAGAGTTGATTTAGTGCTCATGTAGCCTCTGAGCTTGTCTTTTTCATGGAAATAACTTATTTCTTCATCTATTTTGAAAGATAGTTTCGCTGGATAAGTTAATCTGGGTTGAAAGTTATTTGTTCTTAGGGCTTGAAATACTTCACTCTAAGCTTTTCTGGCCTAAGGGGTTTGTGCTGAGAAGTCTTCTGTGATTCTAATTGGTTGAGATTTATATGTGATTTTTTTGTTTTTCTCTGGATGATTTTAAAATTTTATTTTTTGCTGAATATCTATGAATTTAATAAGGATATGCCTTGGTGAACTTCTCCTTTCATCATAATGGTTGGTGTCCTATAAACATCTCCTACTTGTATTTTAAACTCTTTTCTCATGTTTGGGACATTTTCTTCCATAATTTCTATGGCATGTTAGTCAATCCATCTGTGCTATCCTCTAGTTTTTTTTTTCCCTAACTTTGATTAACCTTAGATTGGTCTTCTTATTGTCATCTAGTAGCTAGTGGGTAGTCTTTTCTTATTCTCTAATTTTCTTTTTGGCTTCTTTGAACTCTTTATTGTAATTCACTATTTTGTGCTTAATATCAGGCACTCTCTTCACATTGATCATTTCTGCAGTGTTTGAATTGTACACCATTTTTTATTTCAGGCATTTCTGTCTGGCATCTTTTTGAAGATTTCCTGTCCTTATTGATTCTATTGTTCAAAGTTTGAATGTTTTGTTTAGCTCATCTAGTTTTTTAACCTATTTCTCTGAAATTCACCATGGGCATGTAGAGTGTAATTGCTGTGAACTTTTGGTTCGTTTCCTCTTTGAACTTGTCTATTTTCTTCAGCCCTTTTAAGAACTTTTCATAGACTTCTGCTACCTGGTATTTGTTTTCTTCTGCTTTGTGACCTTTTGCTCTGCCTTGACAGAGTTGGCAGGTTTGGAGATCTTCTATTTCCTTGTTTCCCCATTCTCCTACTCATATCTCTGTGTGTGTGTGTGTGTGTGTGTGTGTGTGTGTGTGTGTGTGTGTGTGCATGCGCGCATGTGTAGTGGATAAATAAATAAGAAATACATATTTTTAAAAATTATATATGGCCCCCCTCTTCTCCTCCCTTTGTGGAGGGTTACTGAAGATTGGGGACTAGAGAAGTGAGGAGAATTTGTGGCTCATCTGGTGATGTTTCAGTAGGATACTTCCTCCCTCTAAATAATTTTCAGCTTTGTATGTCCAGTGCTAGTATTTACTTCTTCTGTTACTTACTTTAAGTGGTTTCAGCTCTGTCCCTATGTTTTGCTGAAAGAATTGCTTCTATTTATAGCAGCATCCACAGATTCAATCTTACAGCATTTCTATATGATAGTCCTTGCAGTTACTCTTCCCTTTTATTGTCTTTGCACACAAAGACAGTTTATTATTTGTGGTTGCTCTGTAGTGAGGTAGATGAGGTGGGGTGGGGAGAGTGGGAGGTGGTTAGATGAATAGTGTTAGGTACTAAGGAGGAGGTTTGAAGGGGAGAATAGTGGTGGATGAAAAGAAGAGATTGATGTGGGTTCTGATTTTATTAGAGTACTTTTATGTAAGTTGAAGGTGTAGTAATGATGGTTTTCAGAGGATATTTTGTGGGGGCAAGTGTGAGATATGGGAGAAAGGGGGTTCACTTTGTGGTTAAGGAAAGCTCTGCAGTTATCAGAATGTGCTTATAGGAAGGAGAGTCCAATAGATAAAATATGAAACAGCCAAAGGCTTACAATGAGGAGGATTGAGGAATTATACTAGTAAAGATTGGAGTGACTGTGAGGGTGCTGAGTATGGTGAATTTAAGAAAGTGGGAGAACGGGTTTACATATTTGGAAAAAGAATGAAGAAACATGTTAATAACATTGTTTTGGGGGTTTGAGAAGAAGAAACCAGATAAAGAGCTGAGATGAGGGAGAGCACTTAGACACCTCTTAAATCAGAGCCAATAGACAAACAAATACACAAAAATAAGAACCTAATAAACACATGGAGTCATAAAAGAACATAGCATAGTCCCATGTTACTAAATAAACCATGCAGCATACAATTTAAACCAATGAGATGTCCAGTGGGAGCATAGATTAGATATACCAGTGAGGCATTGTATATGTGATTCCTAAGTAGCTTTGTTGCCAGAGAATCTGAGTGCTCACACCCCAGTAATTCCTCTGATCCTTCCATCACAATACTGAAGTTAACTCAGACTCAGGACCTCTTTCTGCCAGATTACAGGCATTCTTGCAGTGTCTGATCAAGTCTGAGCTCTTGATTTAGGAACTCTTGCTGTCCCTCTCCCTCGGTGTAATGGCGGGTTCAGCAAAGTTTACCGGCACTCAATTGTGCACTGAGTCAGAATTATTCCTATGGAACCAATTCAACTACAGCAGCAATAGGTTAATACATTGCAGTGGAATCTATCAGGGATAGTTGAGAAATAATATACCACAAGACCCTGTTTTAGGTCTCCCTTTAACCTAGAGAAGAAATCCACAGCTATAGTGTAAGCATTGTAACAACCCAAATTTTGACCCACAGTTAATGTGCACTAAATATGATGGCTGTGTCTCTCCTACTAATGAAAAACAGTGTTCAACAGTAATTTTATAGAATCAGTTATCCAAAGCCCAGGGGGCCAGGGACCAGGTAATGCCAGATTGGGGAAGAGAAGTGGAAAGAAAAAAAGGGAAAAAAAAGTCCTCTGCTCTGTGGTATGGGAAGGATGAAATAGGAGGGGAGCAATGGGTCCTATCCATGTTAAGGGTATGTTGTTATGTATTTAGATAGGGATAACAGGGAAAACTACAAAATTGGTAGTGGGAAATGGGGATGCAAAAAGATTCTATAATTGATATAAATATTAGAGAAAAAGTTTAAGGGAGGCAATTGAAAAGGTGGAGAAGACAGAAAAGTAAAATCGAGAATAAATAAAACACAGGAGGACAAGGTCAGGTGAAGAGATATGGATAAAAGTAGGAAATGAACACAATGGAGTACTACATTGCCATAAAAAAGGATAAACTAGAGTCATTCATATATAAATGGATGTTCCTTGAGAACATACTCTTAAGTGAAATAAATCAGACACTGATGAGCACACATCGAATTGTTTCTCTGATATGAGAAACCGTAACTGTAAATAAGGACAAAGAGGTGTAATAGATATTATATAAAAGGAGGATGGTGTGCAGAGGAGAGGAGTACTAGAAAGAAAGAAGGGGAAAAGAAGAAAGGCAACAGGGGAAAGAGAGGGGAAAGGGAAAATATGGAAAATGATGAATGAACGTGCTCTAAATAGGGAGAGAGGGAGCAGGGGGAGGGACGGGGGAGGGGGAGAACCAAGATGCATCATGTATAGGTACAGAATAAATGAATGTGACCATTGTATGTAGAATGTACCAATACATGTTCTTGGTTTAAAATAAAAAAAAGTAGGAAATGATGTATGAATATAGACGAGAATTCCCTTGACCTCTATAAACTATATTGGGAGAGAGAAAAAAGTAAGAGTAGGCAAAGCACACATATACAAACACACTCATGAAAGAAAAAAGTATAAAATAATTGGACAAAAGTGTGAGGGAAAGTGTATAGAAGGAGAAAACAGCAAAGAGTACAAACCAAAAAAAATTTTTTTTAAATACAATAAAAATTTAAAAATGAAAAAAATACAATCAAATAAACAATAGTAAGAGGAAATTTTCCACTGTTTTGGGCATGTGGTAGAGCTCAGGGTAGGACCTGTCTTTGTTTACACTGGAAGTCTAAGCTGGGAGCCTGCTCCCAGAACGGTGCTGGATATAGAGCTCTGCTAACAGTAGGAGCTTCCAGTCCTGTGTATCTCAGGCTGACACTGGCTTCTGAGCGCAGCAGCAGGTCTGCGATCACCTCTCTCTGCCTCTCAGCGGGACTCACCCCAGTCTGCTCTCCAAATGCCAGCAGTCTCCCAAGACTGTCCTTCCCTCATCCACTCTGGGAACTCAGCTGTGAGAAGCAGCCAAGGGGCTGTTCTAGGACCCAGGCTCAAACACTCAACCCTTTCCTACAATGGCATCCCCACTGTTTCTGCTCTTTGCAACTGTGTCCTCAGGCACTTGTACTGCAGTCACTTACCAACTGTTGACTCAGGAGAGCCGCTCAGGAAGCAGCATCTTGTGTTCTTATGCTGTCTTCAACTGCATAAAATTCTCTTGGTCCTGGTGCTACTGGGTAGCTTGCTCCTAAAAAGTGGCTCATGAACTAAATGTTACCTGGTTCTGGATTGCTTGCCTTTCCTTCTGGAGTTGGATTCCAGGTTCTTCTCACCTTGAACAAAGAATTGGACAAAATGAAAAAAAGCAGTGGCAAAGTTTATTTTAAAAGGCAGAAATGGAGATTGAGAGAAACACTGGTTCTGCAAAGTGAGCTTGGGCCACCGAACAAAGAGAAAAAGAGGCCAAAAGCAAAAGTAAAAGTACATGCTGCATCTGGGAGACACAACACGGCCTGTTTGGAAAGGTATGATAGCACCAGCTCCTCATGACTTCTTTAATTTATAGTGTCCAAATCTCAAAGAAACCTATGAGAACTTCTACATCCGGGTCCCAACGGATGTTGCTGGGACCCCATTCCTCAGGCTGACCTCAGGTCTAGGCCATTCTAGAGAGAAGTCTACATGTAGGGTTTTGGAAACTGTTCTGTGCATCTGTCCAGCATCTTGTAATCAGCAGGTCATGCCTACTTCCCCAGCCAGCTTTTGCCGCACCTTACTCTCCTATCTCTCTGGTGCAAGTCTTCATTTCTCTGTGAGCAGAAAAGTTGTTATTTTCACTTTGTCTCCCAGCCAGCAGCTACCCAGTCACTGATTGTGGCACTGCATGGTCTCCCATCTCCATCCATGTTCTATTTCTTTGGAATCACTTAATCCTATTTTCTTCTCCTCTGTCAATTCCCTCATGGTTCCCTTGTATCCTCTGCTCACTTTGGTTCCTCTCCAATCTATTGTTTTCCAAGCTTTAGACACTTTGTCCTGGAGAAGCTAAATTGCTGGCACTCACTGCTCTGCCATTTTCTCTCCTTTCTCTGAAAAAATAATTTATTCCTTATATTTCCTGAGAGAAGGAGGCACCATAAGCCACATGGGGCCACGTGGGGTGCGGTAGGTTTGGTCAGAGACAGCAGGGGGAGGAGAAGATTTAGGCCAGGACTTCTAAGACAAATTATTAAACAAAAACCAGAAACCTGTAGGAAAATAAAGCATAAACCAGTGGCATAAAAATGTGTATTGCTTTGTGTATATGTGCATACAACAATATGTATGTAAACAAAGAAAGTTCTAGAAGAATATCTGTCTGCTATGGTTTGGATCTTAAATGTCCTCTAAAAGCCCCTGAGTTAAAAGCTTGATCTCCAGCTTGGCACTATTAGGAGGTGGTGAAACCATTCAAAGGTGAGGCCTAGTGGGATTTCTTTAGGTAATTGAGGGTGTGCCCTTGTCTTAGTTACTTTTCTCTCATTGCTGGAACAAAATACCCAACACCTAAAGTTAGGGGAAGAAAGGTTTATTTAGCTTACAGTTTGTAGAGGTTTCAGTCCACAGTCAGCTGGGTCCGAGGCAGGGTTGCATGGCAGACAGGCAGGAGGCAGCAAAGTAGGCAAGGAATCCAAGCAAGCAGCTAACCAGCTTCTTCCTGTATTTTATATCTTACCCAGGGTACCTGTCTTTAGGATGGGCAGTACTCCCACCCTTAATCCTAATACCCTTAATCTTAGTCTCACATCCTTGATCCCAGCAGAACCATGCCAAACCGATCAGTGGATTAATTTAGTAATTGCACACTCTAGATCCAGCTATCTCTTACCACATGAGGCTTTGGGGGGACATCTAGACACAAACCATAACAGCCCTCAAGTGGGATTGTGAGACCCCAGTCACTTCCTCTCTTTTACTTCCCAGCCATGAAGTGGGCACAATCATGAATTCCTGCTATGATGTGCTGCTTCATCACAAACCAACTGACGCCTCCAGAACTGTGAGCCAAAACAAAGCTTTTCTTTTCATAAATTGATTATTTTAAGTATTTGTTATATTCAAAGAAAGCTAACTAATACTCTGTCAAACAAATAGTCATGATTATTTCTGGGGAAGTTGGAGTTGAGTGGAAGTATTATCAATTGACTGAGAGTTCTTTTGCACAATTTAGGTAGAAATCGTGAATTGGCAAAGTGTAGCTCTTTTAATATTAGCAGTGTTGAGCTTTGAATGTCAGTGGCAGTTAGAGTTAGCAGCCCTTCTCACCACTGGGATCCAGCAGCTACAGGCAGCCCTTGGGATCTCTTCCAGTGACCAGAGATGGCAGCTCCTGGCTGCTCTCCATTGTTCTCCATCATTCTGTGGCTTATAGATGCCTTTAATGTTATTTCTGACTGCTTTTGGTGCCAGTAGCCTTTAGTGTTATCAGCTCTTAGTGTTAACAGCTCATTCTATTATATTTGAGATAGAAATCATGAATAGATAAAAACATACCATCCAAGAAGAGGGTTTATTAGGGCTTATGCTGCAGCATAAGGAGGAAGATTTCATAAACTGACCTGATAATGGTTTTGAAAGATCATTTATTTAGAAGAAAAGTGGGCTTGTGCATGCAGAGTGTCCTACTGGCTAATTGTGTACTTCCATATCTTAGTCATAGGTAGAGGAGAAGCTCCTTATGGACAGTGAGGTGAAGTCATTTGGGATGAACCTATGACAAAAGCTTGCTGCAGCCAATGTAAAAGTCTCCTGAGAAGTCTGATGGGACCATGTCTAGCCTCAAGATGGTTGTGGCCATCAAAGATGGAAGAAAGGTAAACTGTATTTTAAAAAGTATCTCATGGAGAGTGCCAAGCCCATCCATCTCAGAAGATGGATTAAAGTTTTGTTCTGTTTATAAATGTTTTCCTATGTGAATGTATTGATATACAATTTATGTAGTTAAAATTTTAAGGAAAAAGGTCAAGGAAAGCAAGGAGGCATGCAGTATAGCATAGTGGTTAATTGCATGGATCTAGAGGTTTGTCTGGATGCAGACAGCCTGCATCCAAGTTGCAGCTTGCTGCTTATTTAACCTCTCTGTTCGTCAGTTTGCTCCTCTATAAATTGAGAATAAGAGTAGTTTCTATCTCAGCAGTTGGCTGTAAGGACAAAATAACATGACATATGAGAATATGCTTATAGTGGGGTATGCTTACATAACCCCTACTGGCACCTAGTAGGGGTTATGTAATGTTGGCTAGTATTATTGATTAAAGAGAGCATTAATTATTGGTGACTACACTTTAGTTAGAGAATGGTTGATTTTTTTCATATTCTGGCACTGATGAGACCTTGGAAAATGTACTTTAAAAAATCAAAGTCACATAGCTCTGGAGATAAGGCTTCTAATGGTCCTGCCATAAACCATTAGAATGCATCCTGGAATAAAATGTGACAGAGCATACTGGAGAAAGCACAGTTCAACCAACATTAATACCAGACACTTCAGATACTATAGACCAATGAGGTGAAGTTTTTACCTTTAAGGGGAACGTCTTATGTGAGGGGTTTTGTAGAGGACTCAAATCAGTAGACAGGTCATTTCAATACAATGCAGTCCTCAGATAGGACTATATAAAACAATAAATGGAATTAGAGAAGGAAGGAATAATTGGGAATAAGGAAAATTTCCAGTAGAGTTGAGAACTCCAGAAGAATGAAGAAGAATTAGCTTTGAAAATAAGGAAGGAAATGTCATTCCAGTTAGAGAAAATGTCAGTTTATTTGGGGACTAGAAGTAGTTTGGTAATGTTGAAATGTAGAATGTATGTTTTTACGGATGTGTATGTATTGGGATGGCCAACGAGAGCATGAAATGGGATAATGGAAGTAAGGAGTAACATGTTTGGGAGATAGTGACCAATTGTGATCTTAATCGTGTAATATTATCATCGTAGGAAGAATAGAAAGCAAGACTGCAGTAGAAAGTGTACTGAAGACAACCTGCCTAATTGAGCAGATGTCTCTATTCAAGAATCTCAAATTTGACAAATAACCTTTTGAAAAAATATTACAGGCTGATTCCTGACTCCTGCTTCCAGCAGAACACAATAGGTCATGGCAGGCCAGTGTTCTTTCTACAGCAAGAAGGGGAAAAAAAGAGCAGTCACAGAAACCACAGTTAAAAAGATTCCAGAGGGCCATGAAAACAATGAATTCTATGTAAAACCAAAAGTCTTTCGACCAAAGATTCTATGAAATAAAAAGATACATTAGGCCATTACAAATGCTAGCCAGAAATGTACTAGGTCCTGGGACAAGTTCCACATTTATCAACTGCAGGGCTTGGGAGCAGTTAGAAATGTGTCCAGTGGATCTAAGAGCCAAGAGCACTTTTATAATGAAAATCTGGGGAAGGAAAGCATAAATTCTTTACATTGAACCTACATTGGCTATAAATAAGGCGGGCAAGATTGTTCAGATTTGAGATGATTTGGGGATATAAAGATGTCCATAAGAGAAAATTTGGATTGTTGAGGGTTAATAGTCTGGAAAGTTTGTTCATTTTAAGACAGACATGCTGGCACCTGGTGGCTGACCTCCTGGTGTTTTAAGTCAATCTATGTCAGTGTGTGTTCAGCGTACATACAGGCATGTGGAACAGGCTTTTGTTGGTTTGGTCTGTAGCTGTTAATGGATTATTTTCTCTCTTCTCTCCTTTCTCTGGCCCTTATATTTACATATAGGACATTTCAGAATTTTTCTTTGATCAACTATATGAACCAAAATTCCAGAGAGAGGAGAGCCCTTCCTAAGTGAGTTGACAATCTTTCATCATTTTCTTCCCTAGGGATACTTTCCAATTCTAGGTGAACATCAAGAATCAGACTTACTCTAGGAAGAAGGAATTCTTCCCCAGTGTGTAAGACTGGTCTGGAGGATTATAAACTAGTACAGAACCAATGTGAAGGGGAACATGCTGATCCTGGGTATGCGGAGACTGGAAGACTTGGCTAGAAAGTCAAAGTGAAAAATCTCAATTTCATGGTATTTAAGAAACCAAGTCTTTCCACAAATACACACCTCATTACCCATCCAGACGTTTGTATGGGATCAAAGGGCAAAAAGCTACACTCAAAACCTGATGGGCAGAACTGATTGTGAAGAATTGAAGAGAAGGAGTCCCAGCAGGGTTTTGGTCAAACGCCGGGAGGGATACAGACGAAGAGAAATCCTTGTTTAGATTGAGGTGATCTGCCTGTTTCACGGAAGATGACATCATTTGAAACCTCTGAATTCTTTTATATACAATGTCATAATGCAATCAAAATTACAGAATATGTGAAGGGACAGGACAGTGTGAGCAATAATTAGGAGATGAAGCAGACAATACAAGCAGAGACACAGTTTACAGATAAGGCTGACTGATGGGGGACTTTAAAAATAATTAAGGTTAACAAGTTAAAGAAAAAAGAAAAGTATCAAAAGACAAAATAATCAGAGAATTAGAATCAATTAAATCTACCAAAAAGAATGCAAAGCACATCTAGAAATAAAAAAGAACACTTTGGATGAGCTTAACAGGCAGGACACAGCAAAAAAAGCGAATGTGAGGACAGGTCAATAGAAATAATCTAAACTGAAACACAAAGAGAAAATCATGGAAGGAAAAGAACAAATAAGAGCCATGTTGGAAACAGAAAAACAGCATAACATGTTTATAATTGGAAGGAGGGAGAGAAGGAGAATGAGACAGAAGAAATGTGCAATGACATTAAACGTAAAGATTAAAAAAAAAAAGACCACTGAAACTTAAGCAGAATAAGAGAAAATTACACATAGGCATATCATGGCCAAACTGATGGAAACCTGAAATCCAAGGCTTGTTTTTTTTAATCTTAAAAAAGAAAAGAAGAAAGACAACTTACTTTCAAAAAACAACAATATAATTAACCGCAGTCTTTTTAAGAACCATGAGCCAAGCATGATGGTGCATGTCTATAATCCCAGCAATCTGGGACACTGAGGCAGGAGGATCACAAGTTCGAGCCCAGCCTAGGTAACTTAGCAGCTTAATGAGACTTCCCCTCAAAATATAGTTCAGCACAAAACTCCTGTGTTTAATTCCCCAGTACTGCAAAAACAAGCAAACAAAAATTTTAAAAAGCCCTCCAGGAACCAAGAAAAAAAAATGGAATGAAATATTTAAACTGACAAAAAACAAAAAAGAAAAAGAAATCACTAATGATTTTTCCTACACCCAAAATGTATTTGTTGTCTACTATTTTATGTTCACTGTGACCATTTGTTGGTCCTCTGAGACATTCTTTAACATCCTGACGTACCTGCTTCATACCAGCTCGATGTTAAAGGCTTAGCGTCCTTAGTCCAAAAGTCCAAAATCTGATGTTTTGAGGATTAACATGATGTGACCTGTGTTGGGTCGCAACCAAAATGCAGCTGCACTAATAATGCTATATGAGATACCTTTGGGCCGTGAGTATAAATTGTATATGAAACAGGAATTTTTTATTGTTTGGACTTACATCTTATCCCCAAGATATCTCATTATGCATATGCAAATATCCCCAAATCTGAAAAAACATTTCAAAATCCAAAACACTTATGGCTCCAAGCATTTGGGGGTGAGAAATATTTCACCTGTGCTAGTACTGGACCAGCTAGGTGGTGCATGCCTATAATCCCAGCACTCTGGAGGCCGAGGCAAGAGGATTGCTGTGAGTTTGAGGCCAGCCTAGGCCACATAGTGAGTTCAACGCCAGCCTGAACTACATAGTGAGACCCTGTCTCAAAAAAAAAAAAAAAATTCACCTATGCTGGTTAGGTGTGATGTAGCTTTCTACATTTTTAAGGTGGTTTGTATCTGAAATCAAATCATAACATTAATATATTGTCATCAGAAATTGGTATTCCATGGATTATTAGGAAGGGCTCTCTGCCTGCATGCTAGGAATATTTTTGGGTGTGTGTGGGGGTGCTGGGGATTGAACTCAGGGCCTTGCACTTGCTAGGCAAGCACTCTACCACTTGAGCTAAATCCCCAACCCCTAGGAGCATTATTTGTATCAGAAACTTCTATTTTCACTTTTGTAAAATGTAGTTTTAAAGTCTCAATGCTTATACTACTTTTAGGCTTTACCAATGCCAAATTTGGTGTTCAGTCACAAACTACACATTCTTCACATCCCTTCCACATTCCTTCCACTAGTAGTGCAAAGGTAGATGGAACCATTCAATAGTAAAAACATCCACGCCATTCTTGTGTTGTTTGTGGTGTCACTGGATTGTTTAGGTTCCTTTTGGTGCGATTTAAGAGAGCATGTGAAATGTTTGTCTTCATTATTCTTGTAAATTCAACATAAGTGAGGCAAAACAGTGAGATCTTTATATAACTCCTGTGTCTTTTCTGGCCTATGTTGTTAGTAATGATTATCCAGTCATTTATTTCTTTGGATGCCTCTCTTCTTTCCTGGAACTAAAAAGATACATCCAGCAGCAGATGTGAAGTTCTCCCTGATTAGAATTACTTAGTTGCCACTGCCCATTCATCTAATATTCCATTGAACATCCCGATAGCTTCTTATCAAGTTGTTTAAATATCTTGTGTTCCTTTTTTGTTCCTTTCCTTCTTTTTTTTTTTCTTCAGGGCGCTGCTCTGCTGCTCTCTGTGGACACCTTTAAGTAGCTAGTACTTTTGCCGGACTCCAGTAAGGGTCTAGAATTTCTTCTTACCTCTGCCTGGATTCTCTGTACTGATTTTCTTTGATGACAAAACCTGTATCTGAACTATTCAACAGTTTTGCTCTGCTCTACCAAGTTCTGCTATTAGTCCTCATATCTAAATGAAAGGCCCTTCTAATTTTGCATTCCAGATTTGGACTAGATTACTTACTACCGTGTTATGATAGTGTCTTTTGTTTTCAATATGCCTTTTTCCTGTTTCCTCCAAATTACTAATATCATCTTTGTAACTTTTTCAATGTGAGCAAAAGTGGCATCTAACCTTCTGCTTAAAACTAACCATTTCCTGATTTTAGGGTTCCTGTAAAATAACTATGTACTTTTTGGTAAAGGTTAGAATAGGAACTTTGAGAGCATAATTCTGAAAAATCTGGCTAATATCCAATAAAGTGGTATGTGTCACCTTGAAACAGCCATTTGAAACATGAAGTCATTTAAGTTTCTAAGAAGTTGGCACAGTTAGAAGCTCAGATGAATTTTAGAATGAAAGTGATGAGAAATTGGTTAATGTCTTCATATGTTCAGAAACTCTCTTGATGAAAAGTAGGGCTATAATTGGAATATAGAGAAGCAGAATCCATAAGAAGTACCCATTAATAACCAAGTAAATAATTACCATTTGTTCAACAGTTTATGTTACAATTTCTTTCATAAACATTATTGTACTTGTAATTCACAACCGTGAGGTAGATATTGGTTTTTTTTGTGCATTTTGAACCCAACAATCAATATGTAACTGCTGCTATTAAATATTCATCATGTGCTAGATCAATCTAACATCATTATCTCATTAAATCTATAAAAGTTCCCAAAGAGAAACAACTATTTCTCAGATGAGGAAATTGAGGTTTATAGACACTGGGCCTAATGATGCAGGAGTAGCAAGTAGAAGAGTAAGAATTCGCAGACCCTAAGTGCTTACTCATAAAATATGGAAGTTAAGGGGCTTGCCTAAATTCTCCAGACCAGAAAGCATGACCACTGAAATTGAACACAAGTTTATGATCATTTATTCATTTTTTAAAAAATTAATTTTATTGGTATACTTTAGATGTACATAATGATCACATTCATCATGAGGAATTTGTACCTGTACGTGATATATCTTGATTCTTCTTCTTTTCCCTGTTCCCCTCCCCTCCCTTCATCCTATCTTCCTCTCCTTATTTACAAAAGCTTTGTTTCCATTTTTTCCTTCTATTCCCTTCCTTCCTTTCCCCCTCCCCCTCTTTGTACCCCTTCCCATTTGAACATCTTCCTCCTGTTGGTTATAACTGATGTGTATTGACGTACCCTTGTCATGTTATTTTCCTGTCATTGGTTCCCTTTTTCCCTCTGTTTAATTATTTGCTTTGCCTGGTGGATTCATTCTGTTGGGGTTCCTGGAGATGTAGTCCTCATTATCTATTTCTAGAATGTCCTTCAGAACATTTTGGAGTGCTGGTTTAGTGGTCAAGAATTTCTTCAGGGCTGGGGATTTTGTTCAGAGGTTAGCGTGCTTGCCTACCAAGTACAAGGCTCCAAGTTCAATCTCCGGCACAAAAAAAAAAAAAAAAAAGAAAAGAAAAAGAAAATGAAAAAGAAAAAAAAAGAATTTCTTCAAGAGTTCTTTGTCATGAAAATATCTTACTTCCCCATCAGTTTTGAAAAATAGTTTTGCAGGATACATCAGTCTGGGCCAGAGGTTGTTTTCTTTTAGGGCTTGAAATACTTCACTCCAAGCTCTCTTTGATTCCTCGAGGGTTTGTGTTAAGAAGTCTGCTGTGATTCTGATGAGCTTTCCTTTATAGGTAATTTCTTTTCTCTAACAGCTTTTAATATTCTGTTCTTGTGTTGCATTTCTGGAATCTTGGCTATTATATGCCTTGGGGTAGATTTTTATTGATCATTGCTAATTGGAGTTCTATATGCCTCACTTATCTGTATGTCAAGTTCTTTTCCCATGCTTGGGAAGTTTTCTGCCATTACATCTGTGAACAGGTTTTTTATGTCATTTACACTATCTCCTGCTTTTTCACTGACTCCAGTCAATCTTATGTTATTCTTCTTTGTGTCAGCTGCTAGAATTGATTTCTTGTGGTCCCTTACCATTTTGAAGAACTCTTTCTTTTCATGATCACTAACTGCAATCTTGTCTTCTATAACTGAAATTCTGTCTTCACATTGTTTCATTCTACTGCCTATATTTTCAATGGAATTTTCAATCTCCTGGGTATCTGTTTGAATCTGTTTCATGGATTCTGCTTCTTTCCTATATTGGGCATTCATGGTTTCCATTTCTTCCCTATGTTGGGCATTCATGGTCTCCATCATTTTGCTAAGCTCCTCTATCTGCTCTAAAGTCACTAATCATATCTTTCATTCTGGTCACCATTTCTGTAACTGAGAAATTATTTCTGATTTGATTTTTTTTTTCTAGAACCTTATTCATCTGCTTTGTTACTTCCACTGTTACCATGTCGGAGAATCCAAGTAGGTGGCTTTCGAATTGTTTCACCTCATTGCCCCCTGGGTTTGCCTTTGGTAAGCTGGAAGTCTGGAGTTGCATATGACTTGTATGTCTTCTCATTTTCTTTTCTTTTCTTTTTGTTTAGTTTAATTCCATGATTGATGCTTGTAAATAGCTTATGATAAGTAGCTTTATTGCTTGGATCGAGAACCCTTTAGAAATGACTGCTTCGGGCTGGGGATTTAGCTCAGCGGTTAAAGTGCTTGCCTTGCAAGCACAAGGACCCGAGTTCAATCCCCAGTACAAAAAAAAAAAAAAAAAAAAGAAAAGAACAGAAATGACTGCTTCTCAGAAATATCATCCAGTTGTAGCTGGTTTTTGGTTTTTGAGTCTGTTGCAAGATCCTACCTCTTCAATTTATTGGGGATGAGAAGTTGCTCTCTATTTGGCTGGTCTCTGGTTCTTTGGCCATGGCCTATAGTGTTTTTTATGACCCTCAGGCAATCTCAGTCAGCCACTGCAGTCTCCTGTGTCCACTGCTCTCTTCCACTGGTGTGTCTCCCCATAATAGTCCTCTGGGGTCACTGGTGGTCACCGTGTGTCTGCAGGCTTGAGCTGCCTCCTCCATGCCACAAGCCAGGGCTCAGGGAGGAAGTGCAGTTTGCAACCTCTTTCTTCTGGTCCCTCTTTTTGCTCTCCCCATGAACTTCAATTCTCACTTCAGATCCTTGCTGAGTCCTGGAAATCCGCTTCCTTCCTTCTTTTCCTTGCATTGCTGTATTCTAGTGTCTGGGAAACAAATCTTGCAAGGCAATTTATCTGCTATTCGCCACTCCACCATCTTTTGCATCATTTTGTTTAGCTCTTCTTTTTGTTAGTCTCTTCTTTAGGGTTGCTGGTGATTTTGTTTAATTGACCCAATATCTTGTTATTTATATCTTCTTGACATTGCGAACTGCCTTATTCAACTGTTTTGTTACCTCCTCTGATATCATTTTGGATAATTTGGGTGTGAGGCTTTTGATTTCCTCCCCTTTGGTTCCCCATTGATCAGCTTTTGGTGAGCTGGTAGTTTGGGGTAGCATTTTGTTGGCTTGTATTCTCATGTTTCTATTTTTTTGTTTGTTTGCTTTGTTGAGCCTTATGAATTTATTGTAGTGGAAAGTTTTGTGTCTAGTATGGATACCTCTTTAGTTAATATGTACTTTTCAGTGGTGCTACTGGCCTTTTCCTATTCCCCAGGATCCAACAACTTTCATATACTTGATATGGGAGGTTGCAGCTTGTTTGGCCCAATACCCAGTTCTCACAGAGTGGGCCAGGATATTGGTAATGACCCCTGGGCAAGTTAGACAAACCAATGAAGCATCTCAAGAGAACCAATTAAACTGCGCATGGTGATGCACACCTGTAATCCCAGCACTTGGGAGGCTAAGGCAGGAGGATTGCCATGAGTCTGAGACCAGCCTGAACTACACAGTGAGTTCAAGTGCAGTCTGAACTATATAGCAAGACCCCCATCTAAAAAAAAAAAGCAACAGCAACAGTTATAACAACTTAGCTTCAGTAATAAAATCAGCATCAATTATATCATTAAATATAAACTGATATTGACAGACCTCAAGGACCTGTAAAGTAGCACCCTGTCTATAGAAGAGAGATCTACAATGATAGTATGAACATTAAGACAAACAAAATATTGACCTACTATTTATCTATAGTAAATATCTACTGAATGGAACAACCTTACCTTTACTAACAATAGCACAGTAGTCTACAACAGTAGCATAAATTTATCTATTTGTCTAGAGGTCCATAAAGCTTTGAAGTTACACTAGGAAAAGTGAAGAGAGTAGAGAACCATAGGATGAAAAAAAGTAAAATTTACAAGATTAATTGATGGGATATGAGAAGGAAAAGTAAGATAATGGCCCTACTGTAGAGTAAAAGTAAACTAATAGTGATAGAAAACCATCATTGAAAAGAATGAACAAGGAAAAGAAGGAAAAAGATAAACAGCAAAAATAGGAGATAAAGAAAGAAGAAAAAAGTTGGATGAGGAAAAAGATAAAAGGGAAAAAAGAAATTAAAAGAAGAGGAAAAAATAAAGTGGGAGAAAACCCCCTAACCCTGAAAAACCCCAATGAAGCAAAAAGAATACAAAATAGGAAAATGAAAAATGATTGAAAAGAAACAATTCCTGTGTTACGGAATGAGTGGTTTCTTTCCACAATCTTCAGTCTTGGAATTTAGCTAGACATGATTTTCTATGACTAGCTCTAGGGCATATAGGTCTTTGAGGTACCCTCTTTGCACCAGAGGCACCTCTGTTCATTTCCCCAAGACTCTGGCTATGGATCAAGCCAGGCTTGTTCTTGCTCCCATTGGTAGATGGGGAATGTGATCAGACTTCTCTTCTCTGCTGGATGTGGACCACAAGTCTGGGGTTCTAGTGGGCTTTTAGATTTAATGTCAACAGTTGTGGAGTCTGGTTGCTCCCTTCTCTCCCTGGGTGTTGTCTTCATCCAGGATGGGCTGGTTGGTTAGTCTTTGCCTCTGCTCCTGTGTGCTGTGCTCTCCTTGGCTTTGGCACCACTCCTCCATCCCAGATCTGCTCTCTCACATGGGGACTGGGCCCCACTTCTCTGCAGAGGGTCTTCTCTCTCATGGGGTGGGGGCACCACTCTGTCTGCTCTTTCATGGGGGGTGGGTGTGCCACTCTTTTCTCCTTTAATTTTGAAGGATAGTTTTGGAGGATATATTAATCTGGGTTGGAAATTAGTTTTTCTGTTCGTTTGCTTGTTTTTTTGTTTTTGGCCCCTGCTCCTTTGGCTTGAAACATGTCAGTTCTCCTGGTCTTTATACTTTGTGTTGAAAAGTCTGCTGTAGTCTTAATGGCTTTACCCTTATAATTGATTTTTTAAATACTTTGTTCAGAGAAGGCATTTGTTCATCCCATAAATACTTCATTGGTTAGTTTTTGTTTGAGTTGTTTAAGCGCAATTGTGTTAAGGATTAGCCCAACTGGACCGTGAATGGTACCATTCAAATTAATGCGTTGGTCTATTCTTATTCTTTTTACACATATACAGTACCATACACACACACACACACACACACACACATTGCATGCAAGGTGGAGAAGAAGCAAGGGAAGACATGAAGTTAGGTAAAATAAGGAAGAGAAGAGAATACAGTAGAAAGGAAAGTACATTAAAAAGAGAAAAGAAAAGAAAAGAAAGACTAAGAAAGAGCAGAATAAAGGAAAAAACTTGAAAAATTAGCAGAAGTAAGAAAAAGAAAACAATAATACTGATGTAGCAGCAAGAAATGAAGAAAAAAGAAAAAGGAAAAAACCCCCACAAGAACCCACAACAGACACAAAACCACAAAAAACAACCCATGTGGCTGCTATACCCTGCAGTCAGAGAGAACATCCACACAGTTTCCTTCCTGCTGTAGTCAGAGTCCACTTGTAGGCAGCCACTCCAGTTTCCCCCCATTTGCAGCCTGCCTGGGAGTGGTGAGGGCTGTAAATCTCTGCATCTACTTCCTGGCCATGGGCCATGCTTTAGACCTTTGTATAACTGCAGACCTTTGTCTCTTTCCCAAGATCCAATCACTTAAATTAATTTAAAAAGAGGGAGATGTGAAATAGTTTGTCTAACACCGGGCTTTCCATCCACTTCTACGGACGACCTGTTACTCCTGTTGCCCTTGTTGCTGGGTAAATTCCATGCTCGTCTCCATGTGCTCCCTCCAGGGGCTTTCTTCCTAGGATATTACCAGAAGTTGTCTGCCCCAGCTGACCCCTTCTGTTCCTTTGTGCCTGACCTCAAACCGTCCCTGACTCAAGAGCTTCACTTTCCAACCCATGGTTCCTGGTACCTGATCTATCTTCAAGATTGGTGGAGGGTTTCCTTTCCCCAAGCAGGATAGTGGGTGGTGGTTAGAATTTCCTGCTGACTGAAATCTTTCTGATCTTTGAGGTAAACAACAGGAAAGGGGCCACTGACTGTGTCCAGTCTCCCACCTTCTCCTGCATCTCCAGGGATGTGATCCTTGGGTCCCTGCCTGTGGGCTCAATACCGACCCCCCCATTAGTGATATTCATCCTCTCTCTGCCTACGGTGTGGGGCTTCCCTTGTCAAATTTAGGTGGCTAGGATGCCTCCAGGACACAGTGTTCCCCAGGGTTTGGGAGGATGATGGTGGGGAGGGGCAGCCCACTTCTGTGTTGCTATCTCTTTTTTTCTCCCGTTCCCATTCATGGCTTTCTGGGGCCCCAATCACTATTTACTCTGATGCTGGGTTTCCATTTCCAGGTGTGAAGAAAGGTGTATGGGGAGCCTATCTCAGGAGTCTAGGCAGACTGGCTCCTTCCTTGAGGCTGTTAGAACTGCTTCCTGGATAAAGAGAGAGGAACAGGCCCACTTCCCCTTTTCAATAATCCAGATGTTTGGTTTGAGCTAGAGATTCATCTTTCAGACTGAATCCTCCATTTCTGGGTGTGATTGCCTCCATTCTAGAATATCTGTATTTTTTGGTGACTCTTCAAGTATCTCCAATGCACACCTTCTCCCATCAACCATGTTGGAATCCTAGATTTTATTTCTTGCTTCATGTTCACTGATCTTTTCTTCTGAAGAATATTCTTTTCTACTCATTCCATTCGGTGAAATTTTTATTAGTGATATTTTCATTTCATTTCATAAAACTGTAGTTTGGTTAATTTGTTCTTTAATCTTTTGTTTCTTTTCATATTAGAATCTTGTCTTCCTTTAAATATGTGAATGTAGTTAATATATTTTAACATTATTAACTGCTAGTTATGTTTGTCATTCTGATTAACTTTTCTTTGTTTTTTTTGATACATTCTCCTGTTTCTTGGTACTTTTAGTAATTTTTGATTGGATGGCGAGCAGTAATTACTACTTTATTGAGTGTTGGGCTTTGTTGTCTTCCTTTATTGTTGTCCTCTGATCCAGTAGGCAATTAAGCTCTTTATGGATCAGTTTGATCTTTTCAAGGCCCTTTTAAAGCTTTGTAGTGTGGGTACAGTGTTTCCTTCATTCCAGCAGTATTTTAGGCTTCCTACTAAGGTGTGACCCTGGTGATGTCTGCACTGAATGCCTTAGCTTATCGCCAATGAATCTGCACCATGGTTGGTCAGAACTCAGATATCTCCCAGTCTGTGTGAACCTTATAAATTATTTCATTTTTCGACTATTTGTCATTTTACTGTGCTTGTTGAGCTTCACCCTATACCTCTGTAGCCTAGAGTCAATAAGGTCTCGAGAGGACTCTATTATAGTGTCTTAGTTACTTTTCTCTCGTTGCTGAGACAAAATACCAGACACCCAAAGTTAGGGGAAGAAAAGTTTATTTGGCTCACAGTTTGTAGAGGTTTCAGTCCACCGTCAGCTGGGTCTGAGGGAGGGTGGCATGGCAGACAGGTAGAAGGCAGCCAGGTAAGCAAGGAATGCAAGCAAGGGGACTAACCAGCTTCTTCCTGTATTTTATATCTTATCCAGGCTGCTAGAATTAGGGCAGTGCTAAACCAATTTGTGGATTGATTTAGTAATCACACACCCTTAGTCCCAGCATACTCACTCTAGATCCAGCTACCTCTTACCACGTGAGGCTTTGGGGAGACATCTAGACACAAACCATAACATACAGATTTCTGTAGCTCTTTTACTATATAGTTTCTTCTTCTAACTACTTGTCCCGAAACTTTCATCCACTTCAGCATCTCAGGTCTGTGATCACACCTCCTTAATCCAGTGAGACCAATGAGCTCTGAATTTCTCCTCCCTCCACCTATATTCTAGGAATGTAATCAGAGACCAGGGCATTCTATAGAATGTGTCTAATTTGTTTCCCTTGTCTGAAGAGTCATTGTCCTGAGCTATGTATGGTCCAATGGCTAAAAATAGTTGTATCATGTATTTTGCTCAAGTTTTTAGTATTTGGTTTGGGAAGGCAAGTCCAAGTCTTGTTGCTTCATGATGGCCAGACGCAGAATTCCAGTCCATAACCTGTTAAATCTCTGCTCTATATGTGGATAAGTGTCTTTTTCTATTTCTGATATTGTTAATTTTTCCCTTCTCTATTTTTCTTAATCAACTTCACTAAAGGTTGTCTTATTAATGTCATCAAAGAATTGATTTTATCCTAGTTTGTCATTTCAAATGCATCAATATTTAGATTTACGTATGCATATATATGTTTTTTTCTCACTTTTCTTTCAATAGTAGTCTTTTTTCTCTACATAAATATAGTTGCATATGTATTTATATATCAGTAATACAGAAATCACTTTAATGGTTGACTCAATAATAATTTTAAAATATCTTTTTACTCTCTCTTTTGAATGATATGTTTGCTGTTTGCACAATTTACTTTTTTGGGTGGGGGTGTCAGGGATCAAACCCAGGGCCTTGTGCTTGCTAGGCAAGTGCTCTAACACTGAACTGAATCCTCAACCCCTGTTTTTTGCACAATTTAAACGGATCACTATAGGCTAATCAGGATTCCATTTTCTTCTGCTCTGCTTTGTTTGCCTTCGAGAAGTCCATTTTGTCTTTTGAGACTGTTTTTCTCTTTGCTTTTTAGATCTTTTTTTAGTCTTGTTCAGTTTCAATACGAGTGTCTAAATCTAGATTTGTTTTCATTTATCCTACTTTATATATATTATATTTTCCTTGTGTATTGATATATGCAATATTCTCAGGTGTTTTTTCCTTTAAGTGTTGTCTTTCCTCTTTTTAAATTCTCTCTTAGAATTCTTGTTACCCATGAGGCCTCATCCCATCTTCCACCTATCTTGATGTCTATTTTATCCATCTCCAAATCTTTCAGAACTTTGTTTCTAATAACTTTTTAATATCTAGCTTTCATTTCATTGTTTCTTTCTTTGTTTCTATTTTTTCTGTTTTATCTATCCATTGAGTCTTTAAATTTTAACTGTATTTTAAATTTTTACTTGCTTCCTTTTGAAATTTACACGTTCTTTTTGGGAGGGGGGATTTTGAGACAGAGTCTTGCTATGTAGCTAGTCAAACTTTTTATGTAGCGCAGGCTGGCCTTGTGCTCACAATCCTCATGCCTCAGCCTCCTGAGTGCCGGAACTACAGGTGTGTGCCACTATGCCATGCCATTTTGGATAGTCCCTATTGGCTCAGTTTTGTGGTAGGTATCCTTTATTACTTGTATATTTCATCCCTTATTTTACATTTGTTATATGGAGATTATAATATCTAAAATACTTAGTATTTGTATTTGCTATCTCCACCTTGTATATTGTGTGAGACCTTATCTAGATGGTTTGGCTTCCTCATTGCCTATAACATGGTAAGTACTATACAGATATTTGATGAGAAATTATTAAGTAGCTCTGTCTGCTTTTTTGCCTTTGAAGTTATGCAGAAAGCAGAATTATTCTCATGCTACTCATGAAAGTTTAGATTAAGAAAGAGAAGTGATGGTAAGTAAACAGCTAAAAAGCTAGATAGGAGAGTGAATCAATATTCAATCTTCTAAAAAATCAATACGGAAAGCACAAGTAATTACACTAACTTCTTTCCATCTAAAATTGAAAAAAATATTTTTGGCAAAAGTCCAAAAATAATTTATCTTTTATCAGCTACCAACTGGAATATATTTACACAAAGTCCTCTTTACATTTTATAATATAAACTATGTTTATCTCCTGGCCTTAAAAAGTACACTTAATATTTCTCCAAAATTAGGAAAACTAACACTCATGATAGCATAAAGAAAACTACTTAAGAATTAACCTAAGGAAGTGAAACACTTCTACAACAAACACTATATCACGCTGAAAAAGGAAATCAAAGAGAGATTGGAGAATGTTTAAATCATCTTTAGATTACTTACAATACTTAATACAATGTAAATGAAGTATAAATAGATGTTATACTGGATTATTTAGGGAATAATCTCAAGAAAAAAGTTTACACATATTCAGACACGATTGTCGTATTTGAATATTTCCCATATCTTGGTTGAATCCACAGATATGGATCCTGAAACTATGGAGCAGGCTGACTATACTTTCTGTGTGCTTAAGCACAACAAAGTGTCTTAGCTGGTGTAAGGTGCCTGGTTTCAGACTTATATTTAGCAGTATATTTTATAATCATTTGTCCAGTCTAGTATAAGCAGTCCATTATCTTAATGATAAGAGTAAAATTTGTTGTACTCTTATTTGTATTGGTACCTCTGGGAGGAGGTTGTAAGAACCAGAACTATTGTGGCAACAGAAGAAAGAACTGGATATTAATTGTAAGGATAAAGGTAGAAAGACACATACTTCTGGACTTTCCTCTGTTCCAATATAGTGTCTGGTATGATATATGTTCTGTAACATACTTTTCTGAGAAATAAAGGCAAAATAGTTCATGTAGAGTGTTTGCTTAAGGGAGTAGACAAGATGACACTAGAGAAATAGGAGAGTGTAGATCATAGAGTACCTTAAAATGTTGTAAATCAGCTCTGTGTTGAACATGAGACGGGTTTGTCTTGTTCACTGTTGTAGCCTAGAGATTGGTACATAGATTGGTACATAGATTGGTACATTTGGCTTGTGTCTAGATTTTCCCCCAAAGCCTCATGCAGTCATAGGTGGGGCTTTTTCAGAGGTGGCCGAATCTAGGGTGTGTGATGCTGGGATTAAGGATGTGTGATTACTAAAACTGTCCATTTATTGGTTTGGCACTGCCCTAACCCTGGTAGCCTAGACAGAATATAAAAGGGGCAGAAAGAAGATGCCAAGGCCCTTTGCTTTGCTTCCTTCTACCATCCATGAACTGTTTCTCCTCTGCAATGCCTGTCTGCCATGCTACTCTGCCTTGGAGCCAGTAGATTTTAGACTGAAACCACTACAAACTGTGAGCTAAATAAACCTTTCTTACTTTAACTTTAGGTGTTGGGTATTTTGTCTCAGTAATAAGAAATGTAACTAAAACATAGCATATATGCAACAACATTTTTGTTGGTTGAATTCGTGATTTGGATGAAGACATTTTGAAATGCTGAGTCTTTATCTGGAGATCAGCAGGGACTCACTAGAGATTTTGGTGTATGCGGGTGTCATGTTATAAATAGGGAAATTCTTCCCAAGGCCATGGGCAGAAGAAAGTGGAGGGGGTGAAGGCTGGATGGGGAGCAGAGCATCTAGGCTGTTCCTGTAACCATTAGTTGGGTGAGAAGGGTTAATAGTTAAACAAGGAGAATGGGAAAGAATTGTTTTGAGACTGAAGCAGTTTGATTGTGATTTATTGGATTTTTTTTTTTTTTGCCTAAAAGACAGTGAAAGTGATGTTGTCAAGGTAGATAAATGAGTTGATTTTAGTAGTCAGCATTTGAGAATTTCTTTTTTCATTGTATTTTTCCCCCTAGTATTTCCTTCCCCGCATGATCATTTGATTGGGCTTTCTTCAATGGTACTCAATTCTCCAGCAGTTATTTTTCTCAGAAGAATTATGTTCACCTATTCTTTGAATATTGCTGAATTGTCAGACTTGTTACACAATTCCCATCATATCAGGAGAGATTTTGGAAGAAAATAGTCCGTCTGCTGCGAGTGTGTGCAGGGAGGCGAGTGAGTGTGGGAGCCCATCCTTCAATTTAGAACTCAGGGATAGGTGGGTTTTATTATGTTGCCAACTGGCATCAAGCTCTAGTTGCTAAACCTTCAGGGCAGTAGGAGATTTTTCGCGTCTTTTCTCATTTTCCCCTGATATCTAGAAAGAGCGCATTTGTTTGGAGTGCTCAGCCTCCTCTCCAGCCCAGCCCAGCCCTGATGGCTCCAGAGTTGATGCAACAAATCATTGCATTCGTTGACTCAGGACGGGGAGTTGGGTGGAGGGTCCTTGCCCTCCAGGGCTTGCTGCAGGGTGGCCGTCCGCCGCACCCCACCGTCCGCAAGCTTCCCCGAAGCCGGGTGGGCGCCGAAGGGAGCCACGGTCGCCCTGCGTGCGTGCTGTCAACCTCTTCTTCCCACGGAGGGCCAAGGCCCGGGACCGCGGGCTTCCCCTTTCGGTCAAGGGCATCACTTAAGGGAAGGAGCGGAACAGCTTTCTTGCGTTCTTTCTCTGGCACTGAGACAGGAAGCTAAAAAGCCATTAACCACAGCAACATTCTCATCCTTAAGAACTCAGGTCGCGAAGGGAGGCAGCCGACCCCGCTCGCACGCCCCACCTCGCTGGCGGACAAAGCTCCGCCCGCGCCGCCGCGGAGGGCCCGGCGGGGGAGGCGGGCGCCGCCCAGCGGGCCGCGAGCTGTCAGCGTGGCCGCGCCGGGCCGGGGTCCTGCGGAGGCGCGGGCCGGGCGCGGGGCCCGAGCGCGTGGCTGGCTGTCTCCCCGAGCCCCGCGCGCTGCGGCTTCTCGTCTCCCTTCTCGCCGCGGCTCCCGCTGCCTGAGCCATGTCCACCAGAGGTGAGCGGGGACCGGGTGGGCACGGTCTGCGGGCCCGGGCCGGAGAGCGGCGCGCCGGGCCGGCCGGGCAGGTGCGGGAGGGCGGGGTCCGCGGGAGCCGCGCCGGCCCCGACCGCGCCCGAAACTTTGGCAGCAGGGCCCGGTCCCCGGGCGGATCGCGGAGGGGAAGCCCTCGCCCTTGACCTTGGTCCCCGGATGTGGGCGAAGCCTGAGGACCGAGGTCGGTGCCCAGCCCACCTGTACCCGCTGCACGTCTGGGCTGGGCGGCGTGGGGGATGGGTTGGGGCGCTGTTGAAGAGCTGGCGGGGAGCGAGGAAGAGGTATTTTTTCCTCCTTTCTTGTTACCATTTTGCAGCTTGGTTATGGAAAGAATCCAGGGCTCGATGCAGCAAGATTTAAAGCTGCAGTGCCTACCCTCCATTAAACAAAAAAAGTAAATTCCCCACCTGCAACCCCCCTTGCATTAATTTCCTTTCCTCTCCCCGCTTACCCACCCCCGGAGTAAAACAATTACTGCAGGTGAAATGGGCGGAAGAAAAGCAAATCAGAACTGCTTTTCAGGCAAGAGTGAAGGGAATGTATTTCTTGCCATCTGGAGCCAGCGACGATGCTGGGGAGAATGAGTTAGTCATAGCTCAGTGGCTGCTACTATGAGTGAAATATTAAAGAGATCAACTCATTGTGCAGCTTACAAGCAATTAAAACGAAGTGACTTGGTTGCTTTGCCATAAGCCCTTAAGGATAATAATGATTATTTTTAGAAAGTGTATTTGCAAAGTAATAAGCACCACCCCTTTCGATACCCTATAGTAACTTGTAAGAGGTTTTGATACCACTCAGCAATTTGAATGGTTTTTTTGTTTGTTTGTTTTTGTTTTGTTTTTAATCTGAAGCTTTAACCCTGCTTTTGGAGTGGAATTTAGGAATTTAATAACATGGGCTGGATAATTAAGCACTGCTTTTCAGGGTTCATTCTGGGGATTATAATAAATAATTTCTATCCAGAATGCTTTAATTTCTTTTTAAGGAATCTGCTCTTCATTGATGATTGTTCTGGCAATGTAGTTGGTTGGTTCCATATCTGCAAATCAGGCGGTAAGGGCTGGGTGGAATGACAGAATTCACGTTGTGGAGTACAGGCTTCAGAGCCCTGAGAAGTGACCTATCTAATTACGTTTAATAATGTGTGTCTATTAGAGGACGCAAAGAGAGGACGAAAGAGAGATGATTATGAGGCTTGTAAGTGCAAATGGGATCTTCTGAATGCCCAGGGGACTCCCAGTGTACCATCTCTGAACTGTGTTCAAAGATGAGGCTTTTGGTCCTGACCTTTGTCCTATGTGCCAAGGACCTTGTGGAGAATACTGTTTTAAGCTGTAATACTCTCTAAGGTCAGAGACCACCTCCAGATTCTGTTTACAGCACTAAAGTCCATTGTAACAGAGAAAGCTCTGTCACACTGTAGGAGCCAAGTAAGCCCTGGGAGCCTTGGTCCTTCTTAGAAAGCATCACGTCCATTAGGTGATGCCATCAATTTCACTCAGTCTCTGGCCCCTCCTATCACAGGTCTCTGTGGTTCATCTGGGGATGCAGTATGCAAGTGGCCCAGTGATTCCCAGAGGCGTAAGCCCTAGACTGTGACTAGCTTTTGCAACTATTTCTTCCTGAACCTAATTTCATGCAGGATGATTTAGAATCAGAGACATTTCACTCAACTGTCTGGTTTCCCCTTCAAACCTATGTCGATAATTTTGAATTTAGCAATTTAATCTTGCAGCAGGGTAAGACATAATACTAAATATTAGTTATTCTATGCTTATTATGTGTCACTTTACATGTGTTCTATCTCTCAATCCCCTCAATAATAATATGAGCAAGTGGATACTGTCATTGCCTCACCATTTCACAGATGGAGGAACTGAGATTTTGAGAGATTAGGCAACTTGCCTGAGCTTAAATAGTTGAAGTGTCAGGTTCTGATTTCTACCCATATCTATTTGATTTTGACAGATCTTGTAGTATTACCTCTATTATTAGTCTTTTGCCGTAGACATCACAATCACTGACTTACTAAGAAGAGAGAGAAAATGGCCTACACATGGAAATTAAAGAAACAGCCTTGATAAATAACTTGGAAGTCCCAGTACATTTAGGAATATCTTCATGGGCATTTGGTGATGACAAAGTGGAGAGAACAAGACTCCTGATGCTTGATGTTGTTAATTTGACATTCCAACACTGTTTCCTCCAGTTTGCATTTTGAGGACCAGAACTTCCTAGATATTGTCAGAGACTGAGGAGTTTTCTTATATCTTTATGAAGTACTTTTATTTCTATGAAATTGGAAAAAACAATTTTACATCATTCATAGAATACTTATTAGAGTAGCTGCTGAATTAAGCTTGTCTGGGAAAATGTCTATTTTGTCATCTCTTGTTTTTATAAAACACTGAGTTTCACTATGGTTTTTTCAACTCTATATCTGCTGTCATCTGTACTCCTGAAAATAGAGATTAAACCTTCAGGATCATAAAATTAATGTGTCTACTTAAGTGTGCAATTTATAAATAGGAAGATCTTTAGTCCCTGGGAAAGATAAATGCCATTGATTTAAAAAACAATCTCTGCTCATTTCTAATAGCTAGGCTTATAGGTTATGATAGCGATAAAACTTTTTCTTAGAAGTTGAAAACACTAAAATCTGGTGAATCTCATAAGAAAATAAACTCCATTAAATATTTTTTTAGAGGGAAAAACATTCATTCATCTACTCTTTAAGGTATAAGTATAGAGTATTAAAATTCAGTTCACTATTCAAATTAACAGTAAAATGTAATCTTTAATTCCATGATAGGGTAAAGTAAAACCATCCCATCTATGGTCACTTCAAATATTCTCATCAAGGATTTTAAACTTGGTGGTGTATTTTTATCACTAGAGACTAAAATGGATCCATCACATCTTGATTTTTGAGTTGCTAGCTACAGAAAATTATAACACATATGACAGAGTGCCCACACCCATGTAATTGTCTAGGTGGTCTTTTAAAAATGTAGATTATCAGGTCAATGGATCATAAAAATCTGAAGGAACAGCCCCCAAATCCATGTATGTTTCAGGTGATTCTAAGGATTATTAGGTTCCAAATTTTGAGGAACGTAGGAGACATCTGGAGAATTTATCAAACATATATCCCTCTGGACTTTGCTTTCAAGCTTCCAAATCAGAATATTTAGAATAGCCTGGGAATCTGAATATTTAATAGGCTGGAGTTGATTTTTGTATATGGGAAGACTTGGGAGCCACTGAATTAGAGCCTGTTTGTTCTGGTGCAGAATCTAGCTCATCCAGCAAGTTTTTTAAAAAAGCAACTTTCAAGTTATGAAAGTAATTATTAAAATCTATCACCAATAATTTAATATAATAAAATATATAAACATAAATGGAATGTTTTAAAATAAGTCATAAAGTATATTTAAAATTCAAACGTGATAGAAGTTTATAAAGTTAAAAATGAAAACTTCCCAGTTTTACTCTTGTATCTTGGATTGAGAATGTTGCCCGCAGTTCTCATGAGCTCATAGGCAGGGCTTTTGGAAGGTGATTAAGTCATGGGGTGCAATATAGCTGACTTACTGTTAGGAGGTGGGGTCTGGTCAGAAGAGGCAGGTCACTGAGGGCCTGACCTGGAAGGTTATATCTCCCTCCCCGGCTCCTCCCTCCTCTTTCTGCTTCCTGACCACCATGATGTGAGCAGCTTTCCTCCATTCAAGCACTTCCACCCTGCCACTTCTGTATTTAGGCCTGCTGAACAGAGACTGAAAGTGTGAGCCAAAATAAACCTCTTCTCCTTTAAATTGTGGGTGTTGGTGTTTGTTCTGGTGACAAGAAAAGTGACCAAGACAATGCTCAACCAATTCCTTAGAATGAAGTATGGCAAACGGTACATCCTGAATGTCTTTCTTTGGTTCAAGTCAATAAATGTCAAATCCTTATCCCAGCAATACATATGGCAGATAACACACGGTGTGAAGAAAGAGATCACTCCATGAGCATCGTAGCTTTCTAAGGAGCTTAGTCTTTAAAGTAAAGGGGCAGGTGTGTACGTGGACAGATTCCATTATGCTCCCACGGAAAGAACTCAAAGCATGTGTGGTCTGGTAATGTTAGATCAATATTTCTATCTTCACTTTCCAGAACTTCCACAAAACTGGTAGCAACCTATATATTCATCCATGGGGAAGTGTGTGATTAAGCTACTCATGATGGTACAATGGACTGTGCATGGAACCATAGAAAGAGTGAATTAGATCCGTATGCATTAGTCTGGCAAGATGGCCAAGATATATTGTTAAGTGAAAGGAGCAAGTTTTATAATAATGTGCATATAATATGTGATCCCAGCTTTTTAAATTGAGAATAGTTTCTATATGTATGTATGTGTGTGTGAGCAAAGATAAAATATTAGATAAAATATTAGAAAGGTAAAATATTACACCAAGCACTTATAAATGGTGACCTCAAAGGCAAGCATTGGGAGGGAAAATAGCTGGCTTTTCTTCGAATATGTCTTTGTTTTGTAGCAAGTATATATAGCTTTATTAAACAGAAAAGTCCAATAATAGAAAAATGTGCACTTTATCTTCATTCTTTTGTTTCATTATTCAAGTCAGGAACATCAAATTTTCATTCATTTATTCAGTGAACAGGTATTGAACACTTGTTACACACTACCAGTTGGTTAATAGGACCAAGTATGTAGAGTGACCAAAATACACAGTAAATGTTTAAATTTTTAAAAATTATTATAATAAGACACATTGCCATTAATACCCCTAAAACTCCCTTTCACTTCAAACACACTTATTGCATCATTCCTGCCACTTTCTGAAGCAGTTCTGGTGTCTTTATGAGATGTGATTAAAAAATACAGTGAATGCTGGAAAGGCAGACTTGTCTGAACACTACAGTGTGTCTTCATCCACCTTATCCACCAGATCTGGTACTGTACTGTACAACTTCTGGCTTTTCCTCAAAGTCAAAACGATCATAAAAGGTAAACATTTTGGACCAATTCAAAACATTGAAGTAGCCATAACAGTGCAACTAAAGAGATTCAAGAAAAAGGATTTCTAGAACTGCTTCAGAAAGTAGCAAGGGTGATGTGATAAATGTTTGCAGTGATTATTTTGAGGGGGGATTAATGACAGTACATCTTTTATTGGAAAACATTTTAAAATATTTAAACATTCACCATGTTTTTTAATCCCACCTCATGTATTTTAAGGAGCTCACAGTTGGAAAGACAAATACACAAATATCTAGAAAAGGACTTATTGAGTGCAGGAAGAGATGATATGGAATTGAGAGAGTGTTAGGGTCATACAAAAGGGTGGCACCTAATACAGCCATTGGGGTGAGGATCATGAGATCAGGTGTGGCATCTTCTTTCTACCCCTCAGTACTGGGATCGAACCCAGAGCTCTTCACACTGAGCTACATCCCCAGCCCTTTTATTTTACTTTATTTTATTTTGAATGGGTCAGGGTTTCGCTATGTTGCTGAATTGTCCGGGGTGACTGGAACTTGTGATTGTTCTGTCCTAGCCTCCCCCAGTGCTGGGATTACAGGCATGTACCATGATGCCCAGCTAGGTGAGAAAGTAGAATTATTTTCTTGGAGAATGAGTTGGATTTAGGCAGATGATAAAGGATGTGATGGAGGGAGGAGCTTTCTAGGGAGAGAGGCATGAAAAAAACAGCACAATGGGTGTGGACCCTGGGAAGCATACTGGTCAGGGAGGGTGCGCCAGGCCTCAGTGGACTCAGGGCTGGAGAGAGCACTGTGGAAGGCTGAGGACTGTGGCTCTGGAGCACAGAGAAAGTTTGTTAGTGGTGGGAGATGTGTCACGAGAGGGTTGAATTGCAGGCAGGAGGAATGCAGATGGTGGGCAGAAGCAGGTGCAGGGTCTTCATCCTTTTGGTGGTGAAGACTGTGGGGATGAGAGACATGACTGCTTGTCACTGGCCCCAAATGTCCTAACCTAGGCATAAGGAGTTTGGATTGCAGGCAGAGCAGAGACCACAGGGCAAGAGCTGTCTGGAGGCAGAAGACGTCTCTAGTCAGAGGCTCACCCACAGTGTTGGTAACCCAGGTTGGACCTGAGCAGAAGGGTTATAGGAATCCAGCCACACTCAGTTTTTGCTGATTTCCTGAGCTTCAGTGTTTCCAGCTGGTCCTGACAGACATGTACTTGCTGGTTGTTGAGGGGAGACCCTGCTCTGTCTCATCTTTCTTCTCTTTCTTGCTTCTGCCTGTAACTGTCTGCCCCTGTAGCACTGGTTGCATCATCCTGGCTCTGTGAGTTTCTTTCATGAGTGATATTGTAAAGATCAGAGCACTAAGCGTTCTTATTTGATGGGATGTAAGAACCATTTTTCTGGCCTGTATCAGTTACACTTTTTCTCCTCTTTGGGATATAGAACTCTCAAGCAGTTCATCAAACTGAACAAAGAGGATATCTTTGAAAGCCAAGGATAGCCATTATTAGTTTGCTATTTAAAACAAATAATAAAACAGCAATAAATTTCATTTACAAGAAATCGGTTTTTGCATTTAAAATAAAGGGCTCCAAAGGGTTTAATAAGTAGGTTTTTTTAAAATATGTGAGAGATAGTTTTAGACATCATTTTATCTCACATGTAAGAGTATCATATGTGTCAGAAAGGTTTTCAGAAGGTGGAATTATTCCCACATTGTATTTGTTAGTGGCATTACAATTTTTTATACTTTGAAATATATTTCAATTGTGGCTGACATTATCTGGTTTCTAATGTGCTTGAGTAGAGAAAAGAAAAAGAATAAGACTGGTCAGCATTTCATCTGATTAAAGCAGTAATGTCTAGAACTATCCATCCATCCCATAGGCATCTGTTGACTCTTCCTAGAGTTCATAATCAAATACACTTCATCTAAAATCTCATTGTCAGTGCTTGCTGAATTTTTTGATGCCAGAAAGAATCGATAAACCCAGGTGATCACTGTGGCGCTAGCATAGTGGTGTTGTTATGTCTTAAACTTCACATCAGTAACCACACAGCAGCCTGTACCAAAAAGAACCTGTTTTCCCCTCATTCCTTAAAGACCTCTTCAGAAGCATTCCAAAGCTCTGTGGTCTTCTCCTGCAGCCATCTTGTTCTTTCATCTAGTGACAGTGTGACAATGCTGTAAAGATACCCATGACTCTGCCAGAAGGGTAGAGCAAGGCTTGTGACTCCTGTAGGTTCTGATGGGAGCTCCCGTTTTGAGCTCTTGTTGTCTCCCTGGCCAGTTAAGGTGAGGTCCTTTCTGTCTTCGTGAGTACGTGCTGGCCTAGGGCACTGATGTCATTGTTCTGTCACAGACAACTGCTTGGGCTGACATTTACCACTCACATTTAAATAGAGATTCCACATACACCATGTAAGTCATCATTCAGACTGGAACGCTTCTGTCTAGTACCAATTGCTGAACCTGATGGGATGCTAGGACAGCAGGGGTATAGAAGAGCTCTTTCGGACAAATTTGATTGCACCCTTTCTAACTTGTAATGTTTCTAGCTAGCATGTATTTTTGTGTCCATGTATTCCTTGGACTCAAAAGCTAGAATTTTGCTCAATAGCTGAATACCTACCTACCTGTAGTATTACTTGCATTGTGGACTACCTACATCAAAATTTAAATTTAAATCCTGGGCTGGCTATGTCCTCCCTTTCAATCCAGCACATTTCTAGACCATTTTCCCAAGTGATTAAGTTGGCATGCTCAGATATAATTACTAGTATAGACAGATGACATTTATTATAAAATCAAACCAAAGCTGGACGTGGCAGTATGTGCCTATAAACCTAGAAGAGGCTGAAGCAGGAGAGTCACAAGTTCAAGGCCAGTTTGGGCAATCTAGTGAGACCCTGTCTCAAAATAAAAAATGAAAAATGCTGGGAATATATCTCAGTGGTAGAGCAGTCCTGGGTTCAATCCCCAGTACTACAAAACAAACACATACATGACTAAATAAATAAATAAAACCCAAATGAAGTTTGGGAATATTTGTTTTTTTCTTTTGGGGGAGTTTTCAGGATGATTTCCTTCTACCGAGGTAAATTATCTAGAGAAAACCTTCAGTATTGTGGGAAAGAAATACTTGGTCCCTCCAGGGCCACTTGGAATGAGTGGTGTTATTTCTTTGTGCTACTGCAGTTTCAAAGTAGCTTTAAAATGTGCAGTTTCATTTAACTATGGTTATTCTTTTTTTTCTTTTTTTGAGACAGGGTCTCGCTAAGCAGTTCAGGCTGGCCTTAAACTCACTATGTAGCCCAGGCTGGCCTCGAATTCATGGTGATCCTTTTGCCTCAGCCTCCCAAGTGCGGGAACTACAGGCGTGTGCCACCGTGCCCAGCTAACTATGGTTATTCTTGTACTCACAACTTGCTTGACAATTTTCTGCCAACATACTATGGATTTATTTTTCCAGTATTATTTTATTGGGAAAATTATCTAATATGCATTTATCACTATAAGGGAATTGTCTATTTCTTAAAAAATAATTACTGGGTGGGCAAGTCTATATTTAGTAGATGGATCTATTAAAAACCTTTGTATTATTGAGCCCTGCATTAGAATAAAAATGAAAGCAAGAGTTACAGATCAAGCACTCACAAATTATTTGCTGATTGATTTGAAATCATATGATTTTAGTCTTTTGTCTGATAATTTTTGCAGACTTGTAGGAGGAAGAACTCTGCATGCCTAATTGTTGCTATTCACTTTTTTTTTAGCAAATTAAAAGAAATTAGTCCTTTATTCTGTACAGCATGTTCTTTCTCTAGCTCTTTAGCATTATTACATATTAGAAAATATTTGATGGCATGTAGGTAACTACATCGGGATCAATTTTAAAAAGTTTTTCCTAAAGAAAATACCTTATGGTGTATTTTTACGTTAAGCTGCACCCAAGGTCTTTACTAGTGCTTTTCTCTCTCAACTTATTGGGAACTCATTTAAAAACATGCACAACAGGGTAGTCACCAGAGAACTGAATGGTAACAATGAAGGGAAATGAGGACAATGAGGTAAACAGCTATTTCTGGCTTTCAGCTCCGAATAGGAATGAACAGAAGGAGAGGAGTCCCAGAGTCTGGGGGAAGTAGGGAGGGGAGATAGCCATAATTTTTAAAAGTGAAAAAAAATGTACAAAAGAGATTTAGGTTGGCAATCTCTAGTGGATTCCAGGGAGATGTTTGTTCTTATTGTTCTGTATGAAACAAGGCATCTTTATTTTGAGTCATTGAAGCATTTGAGGAAGTACATAGGCATTGGTGAAGGGCTAGTTTTCTCACCAGTTCTTTAGGCCATTCATTTCAGGAGAACCTGTTCTGTGGTTAGGTGCTTTACATAAATTGTCGAATTGAAGTTAGAAAAAAATGTGTTTATTTATCTAGTCATTTAATATGTATTAGTTGAACACCTACTAAATGTTCTAGGTGTTGAGGTGAGATAGCCACTTGCCAAGAAAGCACAGGAGAGTCATTGATAGGGTACCGTGAAGAAAACAAAGAAGAGTAAGTAGAGTAGAGAGCATCGGAAAGTAGAGAGGGCAGGGGAGGCTCTATTTGTGGGAGCCGTAATGGAATGCCTCTGATAAAGTGACATCTGGGTGGAGCCTTGAAAGTGGTGAAGCGGTCATGCAGTCTTACTTCCAATTAAGAGTTTTCTACGCAGTGCGATGAGCAACATGAAGTCTCTGAGGTCTGTCCTGCTTGCATATTCTAGGACCAGCAGGGAAGCCAGTATAGTGGCATCAGAGAGGCCAAAGAGAGAAGGATAGAGCAGGCTGGTCTTGCAGGCCCCTGCTAGGACTCGAGTTTTTCTCAAGCTAGGATAAGAAGAGCCAGGAAACCCTTGGAAAGTTCTGAGCAGAGTTGTGGCATGATTTGATATCGTTTGAAAGAATCATGCAGTGCACAATGTGGAGAGCAGACTCAGGGCAGAGGGTGAAGCAGGCAATCCAGATATTCAAGGTCAAGACAAGAGAAGATGGTGATTCGGGCCAGATGATAGGAGCACAGCTGGGGAGAAGTCGCTGGATCCTGGGAGTATTTCTAAGGAATTGCTTATAGGATGTGCTGGTGGCTTGGAAGGTGTAAAAAGAAAAGAGGGAAATTTTGGATGTCTCCCAGTTTTTCAGCCACCGCGAGTGTAGTTGACAGTGTGTCATTTTGTGGGATGGGGAAGAGTGTGGAAGGAGAACGTCGAGGCAGGGCCGGGTGGGGTGGGGTGCAGAAACAAGCATTGTGGATACACAGTACAAGTCTGACATATCTCCTAGATGTCCTCTTATGAAGATAATTTATCAGGCTTATTTTATAGATTGAGAAAATGAAGCACAGATAAGTGGAGAAACTTGCCCGAGATCAACATCAGTTAATAGAGGTTTGATCCAGGATTTAAATTCAGGTCTTGTTAATGTCAGAATATGCTCTATTTACCACAAAGAAGCCTCTTTACATTAGGCTGAAGAAAATGCCAGGAAAGGAATATATCTAGTTTTAATTTCTTAATTATTTGT